>APFE031609746.1:0-27308 GCA_000404065.3 Pinus taeda
ATCACTTCCATTTTTCATTCCCTATTGCTCAATCCAGCACTGGTACCCAAACTGCTATTTATAGCAGTGCTATTTTTAACACTTCTATTTTTAGCATTTCTCGTTGCTATTTTCAACAAATTGGGCTATGCCTTTCCATATCCATGTTTATTCATTTGACAAAGTTGTGGGGACATCCTTGGGACAAATAGATGGTAAGTTACCTTATGCCATTTATTCCATTAATAAAAATCAGTCTAAGGATGAACTGAACTACACTATAACTGAGAAAGAACTCTTAGTTGTTGTATACTCCTTAAACAAATTTAGACACTACATCACTAGATACCAAAATTTTGTGCATACTGACCATGCAAATACTAAATATTTGATGAATAAGCCTGATTTGAATGCTAGAATCATTAGATGGTTGCTATTGTTACAACAATTTGATTTAACTATCATTGACAAGCCAGTAAATGAAAACGTAGTTGCGGATTTTTTGTCTAGACTTGCTTTACCTGCAAGTGATGAAGGGATCGTCGATGATCAACTTCTAGATGAGAACCTATTTTCTATCTTAGTGCCCTCTCCATGGTTTGCTGACATAGCCATCTACCTAGTTGCTGCAAAATTTCCCCCAAATCTGTCATCTAGGGAGAAGAGTATAATTGTAAGGAAAAACACCCCTTTCACTTTGATTGGGGGCAATCTCTTCAAGTGGGGATCAGATCAGATCTTAAGGAGATGTGTTAGGGAAGAGGAAGTTTTTGACAACCTCTCGACCTGTCATGATGAGCCCTATGGAGGTCATTTTTTTGCCAAGAGAACAAATTTCAAAGCTTTAGAAGCTGGCTATTATTGGCCCACTATCCACCAAGATGCAAAAGGTATACGGTAGATGTGATCAATGTCAGAGGATGGGAAAACCCACACCCTGGCATGAAATGCCCCTACAACTTCAGGAGGCCTTGGAGCCATTTGACAAGTGGGGCATGGATTTCATTAGGCCAATTGATCCACCATTAGGGCAGAAAACATACATCGTTGTGTGCACTGATTACTTGACAAAGTGGGTTAAGACAAAGGTTATCAAGGCAACAACAGAGGAGAAAGTGGTTGAGTTCTTAAGGGAAAATATCTTCTACAAATTTGGGTACCCCAAGGAGATAGTCACCAATGAGGGAGCTCAATTCACATCACATTTGTTCGAGAATATTTTAAGACAACATCATATCAAACACATAACATCTACTGCCTATCACCCTCAGGCAAATGGGCAAGTAGAGGTTGAAAATAGGGCATTGGAGAGCATCCTCACCAAGGTTGTGAGTAACACCAGGGGAGATTGGGCAAACATATTAGTGAATGCCACTTGAGCCTATAACACCACTTGGAAGGCAACTATTGGGTTCACTCCATATGATCTGGTTTATGGAAAGAAAGCTCTGCTTTCTATTGAGATTGAGTATAATACTTTGAGAATGGAAACCCAATTGGACTTAGATGTCACCAAATCACAGTAAGAGAGGTTGCTCTAATTGAATGGCTTGGATAAGTTCAAAATGCAGTCCCTCCTACACATTGAAGTTATACAATTGCAAAGGAATGTCTAGCATGATAGGCATATCAAGGACAAGGTTTTTCAAGAAGGGGATTGGGCATTATTATATGATTCTTGGTTCAAAGATTTCAAAGGAAAACCGATGACAATATGGTTAGGCGCATACCTGATAGAGAAATTCCATGAAAATGGATTTGTTCAAATCAAGACCATTGATGACGAAGGAATTCCCTTGCTTGTCAATGGCTATAGGTTGAAATTATACATAAAACCTATGTCTAAGGAAGAATTCATCAATACAATCAGCAGAGAAGTCAATGTGATTGGAAGTGTCATAGCTTCCAGTCCACAATATTTCTAGATATTTTTTTGGAAAAAAGGAAAAATAAAAAAAATAAAATAAAAGACCTGGATGAAAACCTTTATGAGGCATATGAGGCCAACTCTTGGGTTGAAAACCTCTTTGAGGCAGTCCAAGAGGAAAAAAAAAATGAGAGCAAAAAAATAATAAATATCCCTAGGAGAAAACATTTCTTGAGGCACCTATGGCGGGCATACAGGTTGAAAACCTCCTCTAAGGCAGCCTATGTGTCTCCAAAAAAAGAGAGAAAAAAAAAACAAAACAAAAAACACAAGAAATGGATCTACACCATGTCTGCTATTTTTTTGTCATTTTGCAGGATTAAAGACAATGGCAGATTCCATGGCTACAGGGCCAAATTTCTCAAGATTCTCTTCACTCCATCCATCCACTTCATATCCATCATCCACACTCATGTGATCACCCCTCTCCACCATCCCATTAGCCCAAAATTCAAGTTTCACCCCCTCTTTGGATTGCTACAGGAAGGACCTGTAATTGCTACAAGAAGGTCCTGTAGTGCTATAAGGGGGTTTTGAAAAGCTACAAGAGGGAGATGCGAAGAAAAGGACAACCCAACATGACCTTGAAAATGATTAATAAGGTTCCCCCACCATGGTCCACCATGCATCCACCACTCATCCATCCCATTTCATGAAAAAAAATAATTTTCACTAAAATCCTTCCACTTTGTCTTACCCTTGTTAATTTTTTTTGGAGAAACAGACGGAGCACATCCTCTTCATTTGTACAAATATACACCACTCCCTCAAAGTTCTAGCATTTTCCTCAAGACCTTTTCATCCTTTCTCATCACCCCCATGCAGCTTGAATACCCCAGAGGAAAAGGAAAGGACTGCTACAGGAAGAGAACCGCCTCTTGTAGCAGCATGTGCACACATCATAGAAAGGAATAATCTTGTTTTTTCTCATCAGTAGGGGGGTAATGAAAACTTATGAGGCCACTCTGCAGTAGTCATATCACACCCAGTAGGACTCTCCACCAACAGTAGCAACTTGGAGATCAACGAGGTACCTTCACACACAACAACCACAACAATCAAATATCATGAGGAGCAATGAAGAAATACCCAAGAAAGAAGCATAGCAATTTAACTCCCTTGATGACAATAATAAGTTTCAACTCCAGCATGCAAATCCTTGCATCAATTCGATCATGAGGTAGGCACATGTATGGAAAACTCTCATCTCCTCCTTATGTGTAAATAACGAAAATGTGTAAATGTCGAGAGGAGGTGTTTTAATAAGCTGGAGGTGGCTAGTTAACTTGGCCACCCTCGGCTAGTAAACTAAAAGTGATGGTAAGCACTCATGCAATGTGGAGGTGTCACATCATTCGAGTTGGGATCATAGAGAGTGGGTGGTGATTATGAGGAACGAGGGAATAATTACTCTGAGTGGGGACAACTGTCCAAAAGAGGAGACCTCGTGTGACTGCCTGGTCACCACAATGCTTCAAGCCTAAGCCAAAAAGGGAATATTATGTATTAGGGCTCAAATTATTTTGCATAAACGCTCATTTCAAAAAAAATTAAGCATAGGATGAGCTTTGGGTGCCATCAAGGAGTTTCAAACATTGTTCTGCCATTGCTACAAGAGGGAGCTACATGAAATCCTGCAACTGCTACAGGAAGGTCGAGAGACTGCTAGAAGAAGACTGAAAGGGTGAAGGAATGCCATAGAGGGTTAAATTGGTCTCCAAATTATTACCTTCATCATAGACCACTTGATAAAAAGTAAGTGCCACCATCTCCTTCATCCATCCATAAATTGTATGCAAGGTGCACTTCAAATTCTACAGGCAGTAGCAGTCAAATTGTGAAATTGAAAGATCTTTTCAGGCTGTAGAGTAGAGGGAATGTAGGCAATTATCATCAAGAAGGAATTTTAACTCATTGTTGCCACTGAATTATACACCAAATCTATTAAAAGAAGTATCTCTCCTTCACTTAGCTAAAAACATAGAGAAGACAGGGGGGAATTTAACAAAAGGGAGCCCTCCTATACCAAAAGAATCCATCTACACCCTCCTATGGTAGACATTTTTAGAAGACACCAGTGGCTAGGATTCTTCAAGTTGTTGAAAGGATATGATGATGGCATTGCCTTTGAATTTTCAATGACCCTAAACTCACAAACAGAAGATAGTGCCACCACTATGGTGAGGGGATTAACTATCTCACTTAGCCCTGAACTAATTAGCAGAGTGCCAACCCTACCTCTAGGGATCAAATGGGGCAGAGAAGAAAAAACTGCCAGTGCCACTGCTAAAAAGAACTTCTTCACTGCTAATGAAAATATTGTCAAGGACAAGAATGGAGTGAGGCAATAAATCCTATCTTATCCTTGAGATGAGGTGGCCTACCATATCCTGAAATACATCTCCTGTGAGGGAAGGCTGAGTGTGGTCTATGCCTACCACTTTAAATTACTTCATGAACTCAGATTTCAAGCAGAATTGCCTCTGGCTCAAAGACTTAGTGTGACATACTTCCTCCTATAGTCCATTAGGGACATGAGTCAAAAAGTGAGAGAGGGAAAACACCAACACCTATCACCATGGCCTCATTAAACTGATAGTGATGGATGCCTTGAACAAATTGAGAATCCCTGTCCTTTGGTCCAAATTCATAGACATGGATAGAGAGGCCTTCATTGATACATAGACCCTCACACCAGGTGAGACCCCAACCTCTAGTGTTGGAGGAAGGGAGGAGAAAGAAAAGGAAGAAGAAGGGGAAAACACAAGAGAGGAAGAAGCAGTAGGGTCAAAAGAAGAGGAAATAAAAACGAATGCAGAGAGGACAAAGGAAGAACTAGAGGCATAGGTAGGAAAATATCAAGATGAAGAGGAAGAGGGGAAGAAACATGAAAAATCAAGTCATGAGAAAACTATTGGGCCTAGAGAAACAAAGATATTCCCAAAGCAAGCAAATTTCTCTCTAGGACCCACTGAAAAAGAGGTAGTTGCAACTTTAGCCACCTTGAGCACCCCAGTCAAACATAAGAGGAAGAGACAAAGGAAAACCCCCCTATACTTTAAGACCAGGAAAAGCACCAGGATCAAGCAAGGTAGGCCACAAACTCCCACAAAGCCCCCTATCACAATTGAAGAGTCCCCAAGTAAGAAAGAGGAGGTGGGGCCCACTAAAAAAAAAAAAAAGTCGAAGAGGTCACCTCTCCAAAGCCCGTGACAAATACTCCTATAGAATATGTAAGGAGGCCCACCACTAGATCAACCTCCTTCAAAAACCCAAGACACCTACCACATACAATAAGAATAAAAGAGGAAGCTACAAGAAGGGCAGAGCATGCTACAGGGAAAATAGAGTGTGCTACAAGAGGAGCAGAGGGTGCTACAGGAGGGGCAGAATATGACACAACAGATACAGGAGGTAGAAATTTCCCCAAAAACATTTGAGAAGGACTTCCCAGAGCTCCAGGAGCCCAGTGCACAACCCAGCCTAAGCTCCTATTATAAGCACATTGAAAGAGGGAGAATTATTCCCCAAAAATTGCAATCCCACTTTTCTTTGAGATAGAAACAGAAAGAAGAAGAACCCACAGATGGATGCAAATTTCTAATTCTAAGAAGGTGGAAGATGTGGGCCTCATGGAAGAAAAGGTCCTTGAAATGGGAAAAGAATTAAGTGAGCTAAGAGAGAGGGATTCCACAATGAGGGAGAAACTATAGGAAGAAAATAGGTGGTTGAGGGAGAAGTTGTAGGAGAAGGAAACTCAATTGGCCACAATGGCAAGCCTCTCCATGGAGGCATTATAGTGCAGACAACCATCCAAGTCTTATGCAATCTTTGTCAAAGAGTAGTGGCTGCAATTCCAAATAAATACCTTAGCACAACATGGGTCTATGTCATTTCAAGATTACAAACAATTCATTGAATTTTGCAACCAAGTTAGCATAGAAGACAGAGCAAAATTGTCTCAGTTCTACATTCATAACCTCATCTTGGCTTATATGAATATTTGGGATCCCAATGCAAAATTGGAAGATATACGATTGATGGCCTTAGCATCTTGGATGACTCATGAGGAAGAAAGAGTTGAGGAAGTAAAGAGAGTTATGACAAAGGAAGAAAAGGAACCACTATATATCAGGGTAGAGCTAATAAGCCCAATGGTTGTCATTAGCAATCATAGCATCATCTCCAATGATGCTGACCTAGCACCCAAATACCTTGCCACCTAGGAACAAGCCATCTCACATTTTGAAGGCACACTTAGGTTGTTAAGGACAGAAAGCCAGCAAGCCTACCAGAGAAAATGGAATGCCTTACCCCACAGTCTCCAGAAGGGTAGCTAAGGGTAGTAGATGGAATGCCTTAAAAGTCAATTGGATTGGAATCAAGCTAAGTCCACCCTTGCTGCTAGGCCTACAGGAAGGAAGAAATGAAGCAGAGGAGAAGGAGTGGACAAAGATAGAAAAGAATGTAAGATTCTATCCCTAACAAGGAACACAATCTGAGGAGCCTCATCAATAGGTACATCATAAGGGTCATAATTCCATCCTCCATATTTAGAACTATCTCTTTCTCACATTATTTACAATTTTTGTTATATTAGGCTTAGTGAGAGGGGTAAAAGATGTTTTGTTGTATCAGGTGGCCTAATATGGTTTAAATGCAGGAAAAAAAGCATTTTTGAGACGATTTCAATACAAGATCTTAGAGTAGACAGTAGGGATATATTCTAGGAGGTTGTCCACCTCTTTAACTCCCTCAATCAGCGAAAATCACCACACTCTCTCTCATCAACTCGAGGTCATTGGAAACCAAGCAGGACGAGGTCATTGGCAGCCAAGCAAGTGTAGTTTAAGAAGATCAAGATCCACCCTTCTCGAGTTTTGGGAGACAAACATTCCTATTTTATAGGGAGTTGTTAGTAGCTACCATCTTGTATAAATAAACATGCCAAAGAGCTCATGATATTTCAAACTTTTTTTTCAACTAGGAAGCTATTGAGCTTAAGCACTTGAAATTGTTACTTTGACTGGTTATGTGATGTATTTGACATTGATGCAATGATAATGAGAAGTTTCTTATTGATCAATCAGTGATTTAGTTCCAGAGGGCTGAGGCTCTTGGGTTTGGGCCCAACCCCAGTGGCTTAGGTCCCTCTTATGTATTGGTATCTCTTCTTAGCTTAGAATTCTTATTAGTTTTCTGCATTTCATTAGAACATAACCCCTCAAAAATCTTGTGATTGCAACCTCTATCTCATCTCTCTCATGGGAGCATGAATGAAAGAATATAGAATCACAACCCAAAAATGCTATGTTTATGATTTCTTGGAAGAAAGTGTATATTAGTCATCTTGGTTTGCATATGTTTACTTTATATTAGGAGTTGATTTACTGACTAGATCAAATTTTTTGGCATAGATTAAATGGTATTAAAATTCAACTCATCTTATCCACCATTAGTTATTTTATTTTGTCAATGATAAAAGAGTATGCATATGTGATGTTGCAAGGATGTTTGGATCTATAAGCAAGGGGCCTTTCACCATCTCCATCTTGGGCTTCTTCACCCTCTTTGATGAATCCCAAAATTCTGTTCTTGAGCTCATTCCCTGAGGTCACCGTGAGCGACTCTCCTAGTTCAAAACAAGCCTTCCTAAGGTGTTGAGCTTGGCTATGGGTGTTGGCCACCTTTCATCCATCTACCACAACCTCAATCCACCTTACCATCCCTTGAAATCATCATTACTACCTCCTAAGCCGTCCTGACAGCCTTCATGTAGCAATACAAGCCTTCCTGTAGCAATATAGGGCACCTGTAGCAACCTGTTTCACCATTTGTTTGGCTTGTAATGCAAGTTTGACTTGGTTTAGAAGTAGGTTGACCCCCAGCTGTGACTCCATGATCAAGGGCAGCACCTAGGCCATTCCAACCATCCTTTTCCCTCCCTGCAAAATAGAATAACATTAGTTTCTTTATCACAAATCTAGAACAAATAGAACATTGATTTATATGCAAGTGTGAGTTAGATAGATGATGCATGAAATCTTGAGTTACGATTTGGTATGTTAGTTTCTTGTTTGCAAGTGGATTTGGTATCTAGATGGTTGATTGGTAGCACTGTCACCTTGAATTTTGTATGATCCCTGAGTTGATAAATAGAGTTGAGGAGCCCTTGGAAGTTGCAACACTCTTGGTGCAATACCAGGGCTCACCAAAAATGTTATACCAAAAATGACTTGTTTAGCACTAATTTCAGGATTAGTCAAAAAAACTAATTTACACAAGATATATCTCATAAAATATAATCATTCAAAATATTTAAAACTTCCACACGTAGTTAGCTATGTCATTTCACAAATTTTAAATTTCAAATTTTGAAACTTCACCTAAAAAAGTAATAGTGAAAATTGTAAGATGACTATTTTAAAGCCAATTTCAAGATTATCTATAAACTTTATCATCTAGACACTTTTTAACCAAAATTATAGTGGACTAGAAACTAAAATTTAACCACTTGTACTATGATTTTTCCCCTTTGTTTCCACAAAAATCAATCTCTAAACTTCCCATAAAGATACTTGTAACAAAAATGCATGGTTGACTCATTTAAAATTGAATTCAGTATCAGTCACAAACCCTATCTTTCATAGGATATATCTCCAAAAGTATAATAAACTAGAACATGCAATTTTTACCACCTCTACCTTGAGATTTCGACTTATTATATCAAAATTTCATACTTTGAAATATCTCGGAAAG
The DNA here is from genome assembly GCA_000404065.3 of Pinus taeda. NCBI lineage: Eukaryota > Viridiplantae > Streptophyta > Pinopsida > Pinales > Pinaceae > Pinus > Pinus taeda. The sequence goes on from APFE031609746.1 coordinate 8,666, forward strand.
ACATTATAGAAAAAATTCCAAGATGAAATGATTCAAGGAGAAAAATTTTAAGATCATAGGTCTGATACCAAATATCATGATCCAAGCTCCTTGAAAATGATAAAAAGTCAATGAATACAATCCACTTTGAGTAGGAAACTTCCTTTTCTAATTAATCAAATGCACAAGACAAGATATGATGACACTAAGAATAGGTATCCTTGGTGTGTGTGTGTGTGCGTGTGTGCATTTATATAAAGGATAAAATGAAAGGTTCTAGGCAACTTATTAATATAACACTAGAAATGTAATAACTCAATATCCAGGGCATAACAATTAGTCATGTGTTTAAGGTTGTCACATAAAAACCTATTAGATCCAAACTATATCTAAAATTCTAGTATTCCCAAAGATTGTCACTTGAACCTCTCTTAAATACCTTGGGATGTCCATCTCTTTAGGCAATCCTTCAACAACTACTTAGCAAGGGTCTATACACAAATCAAATGAAAAAAACAGCAATGTAGTTCTCAATGGGCGAATCTAACAAGAAATATCGTTCTCATCAAATCTATATTGTTGTCACTCTATAATGGTGGCCCTGTTAGAATTATTGCAATAGGTTGCAAGAGAGATCCACAAACTCCTTTGGCAAGGAGGGAAGACCAATAAAAAAAGTTTCACATCATAAATTGGGATGTGATCAGATAACCAAAAGAAAATAGAGATATGAAAATAAAGGATTCCATCACTAATGAACATTGCACTGTGGAGAAAAATAGTTTGGCATCTTATAACTTGCAAGTATGACCATTGGAAACGGGTTCTACTCAATAAATAATTTCATGGCGGAAAGAAAAGATTCTTAGATCACCCATTGGAAGACAAAGGGAAATATATAGATAGAAACTATGCAGTGTTGTGACCCACCTAATTCATGCCAAACTCATATGGATACCAAGGGATGAAAAAATTATCAAGGCCCATCTGAGAACCCATTCTACGAGGGGTTTCGGGGCTAATAAATCAATGATACCCTTTTACAATATGATATGACGTATGTTCCTTTCCAAAATCTTTATTTTCACTAAAGAACTAGACTTCCCCTTCCATCCTTTGAAGGCTCAAAATGAATAGATTCATGAGGATGTGAGGAATGAGTAGTTTTTCCCCCACCCAAGGAATCCTTCCACTTCTAAATGGAATTGATCAATCCCACAAATGGTTGTTTCCCTATTGACTAGGTTGCTTATTTTTCCAACAAATCAATTATGGTTGTTTCCCAAATTGAGAAGGCAAAGGAATGAAGAATTCATTTTCTTCTTCCATGCTTGGATTATTTTGTTTTGCCAATAATATTTTTGAATAATTGGTTTTCAAATTGTTTCTTATTCGAATCAAATCAGCGTGCAAACATGTCCAATAACATCTAAAATTCATAGCATTAGTGGGGTTAAGGCCATCAATCAACCAAAGTCCATATGCGATGATGGAATCATGGGAATCCTCTCCCTCCATAAGAAAACATCAAGAATTATTGGAGTTGAGAGATTGGATGGATAGCCAAGGCGTCAAAACTTTGTATGACTTGCTAATCTACATTGATATACTCACAATGGTTAGGATGGCTACACCTCACATCCCCAACCACGTAGCTCCCCAGACTTCAATGCTTTTTACTTACCTTAATGGCTATAATTCAATGTAAAAGTCCTCCTTTGAATGCAAACATTGGGACAAAAATGATGATGAGTATTTCCTCAAAGAGGGATACCAAGCTTAGATATCAAATATCCCTCTCCCCCCATGCTCTAGAATATGGAAACATATCTGAAATAGGGATGGTTCACCAAATATAAATACTTTTTGTTGGATCATGTTTCATGGCCCCTTACTCATAGCTATGAATCTACAAATACGTGGGATATGAGGGTTGTCAGGCATATTCTTTATAAAGTGGATGTAAATACTCAAAGGCATTTATTTTGTGATCACTCTTTCACTATCCAAATATGGAAGGTAACATTCAAAGAAATCAACCACATAATGGACACCACTCTAACTTGGAAGGATGTATTCACAAATTTCTCAAAAAAATACAAAGGAAAATTCATGAATAAACCAATTCTCAAATGGTCTTGGCAAGCCATGCCAAAAATTTCCTACTAGAAGGTGTGGTCAACGCATAATAAATTCATATTCGGCCAACGAAATGTGAATCCTAGATCCATTGCAGCTAAAACACGAGAACTATTGAAAGAAGCATTAAAAATCAAATTCAAGGGTCACAATATCTCGCTTATGGAATAAGAAGATAAGGATTAGCTTAGTGATCCCCTGATGAGAGATGGCACTTAGTGCAAATGCATCTTCTCACAACCCACTCAAAGATTGAACTAGATACTTTGAATGTGGGAGGAGAAAATAAGGTGACAAATCTCCTAAGGAAATGTGTTCTCTGTTTTGATGGAACCTCAACAAGCAACCTAGGAATGGAAAAATTTGGTGAAGCGGGGAGGAGGGGGCGGAGGGAAGAATTCACGTTCAATCCTAATGGAAACTGAGATGTGTTGTAAATGGGGGATAGGGAGTTGTATCAAACAAGTAAACAAAGGTTATACCTCTATTCTAAGGGCTACAAATTCTAGATTCAAGTCATATCAAGAATCTTATAGTAATTAGTGATCCATCCATAGTTATTAAAATTATGAGCAAAATGAATGACCCCTCCAATGGAAAACTAGAAAGATTCATTGCCAGAATTCAAAACGAAGTGAGTCACTTGAAAACCATGGAATATTATCATGTCTTAAGGGAGAACAATCCACAGGTAGACGACCTTACCAACATAGTGCCTTGACTATAAGTTGCGGAGTTTTAAAAATAAATGAAGGGTCATCATTTTTCCACATCCCTTGATTATTTTATGATGATCAAGAATATGGAGTGTATGCCCTCCAATTATGCTTTCAAATGGCAGATGGCAGTGTATCAAAGGACTCCCTCCCCATAGTTATATCTCACGTTCTAAATTTAATGAAGCATTAACATTATCAATCAGGCTCAAGATATAGGTGGGAAGTTAGTGGGGTAAAGGAATTGGAGGTGGTCTCAGTCTTAGTGGAGCTTGTGCACGTTTATCTATAATATACTTTGATAAGCTTTGATTTCCCTAGGAAAATTCTTGTTGAAACTATAAAATTGGCTTTTGATGAAGCATATGCTAATAGTAGGAGTTGGAATTTAAATGAAATTTCCCAAATGTGGGGTTGAACTAAGAATTTGCAATCTTATTTTGTGCATTGGGATATTTAATTTAATTTTATTCTTTCTAGAATTTTGAAAACATCAAACTCCCTATCATTTTTATGTCTGGGAAAAGTTAGTTCATCATTATTGTCTACAGACCAATGAGGCTTATGCTTGGTTCTGAAAGTGGGAAAAAGGACAGAGATTCCTTGAGATTTCCCAAGTGTTGTGAAAACTTTCGATGCTTGCTGGTTATACTAGTTCAGCAGAAGGTGTAGGGCAATCATGAAGTAATAAATAACTAAATAAATAAAATTTTAAATTATTCAATTTAACTTTGGGACGAAACTCCTTAAAGAGGGGGGAGTATGTAATGTCTCGTAATAATAAAAATAATAAATAATATAATATAATATTAAAATATAAACAAATAAATAATAAACAATAAAGAAAAGATAATAATAGTAAATAGATAATAAATAATGACCGATGAGGCTTATGCCTGGTTTTGAAAGTGAGAAAAATAGCAGAGATTCCTTGAGATTTCCCAGGTATTGTGAAAACTTTCGATGTCTGTTGGTGATACTAGTTCAGCAGAGGGTGTACGGAAAACATGAAGTAATAAATAACTAAATAAATTAAATGTTAAATGATTCAATTAACTTCAGGAGAAAGTTCCTTAAAGAAGGGGAATATGTAATGTCCCCTAATAATAAGAATAATAAGAATAATATAACATAATATTAAAACATAAGCAAATAAATAATAAACAATAAAGAAAAGATAATAATAATAAATAGATAATAAATAATGAAGAAATATAATAATAATAAATAAATAAAATAGTAAATAACAATATTAATAGAGTTTTAAATATATAAAAGTAAACTATAAAATAGTAACAATACGTAATGTTAAAAATAAAATAAAATAAAATAAGAATGAGTTAACTAAAAGAACTATAAAAATAGTGAAAATAAGTAAAGTTATCAAAAAGTAAAAATAAATAAAATAAATAAATTAAGAAAAAAATTAACTTAAGTAAAATTTAAAATAAGAAAATAAAAGTTGCAAAATTTAAAATAAGAAAATAAAAGTTGCATGTTGACACATAGAATGTGTGCATGTGGTTCCCTTTCCAATGTTTGGTCTATTTAATAAACGATGAGGAAGATGAAAGATCATTCATTCCCCATTCTATGGGGAGAAAAGTGTGGTGAGACAAAGGATTCCCTCGCAATAGCACGTTGATTGAGGGCTCGAGAGTGACCAGTTGTAGAAATATTATATACAGCTGAGCCTACGGTTGGGTGGAGAGTCATCCCCAAAACTTTGTTGCGATTAACAGGATTCAAATAGTTCAACTCTGAAATCACAAGGAATATTGTCACTACAGGTAAGTCATCTTTGCTCATGTTTTTCGAAATTCTATGCTAATTAGTAGAATAATTGTGTGTTGATTCTTAATTGCATAAATTGATGTAATTAGTTGTAAATTTTAATTTCGAGTTGTTATAGGTATTCACAAAGAGGTGGGGGTTTGTGAGAAGACCCATTTTGGCAATTGCATGGTAGTGGCATTTGTTTTGCGCTCAAATTATGCATGGGATAACTCTCCCTTCTTGATTGGGTTTGCCTTAGCAAGGAGATCAAAGGTTTGTGTAGAAGACCCAATTGGGCACTTGAAATTTGTGTGACACTTACAAGGCATTGGCAAAACCATCTTGTGTTGTTAGCTGGTAATCAAAAGAACATGGATAAACTCGGCAATGTTGGGGCCTTTCCTCTTGTGAAAATTTGTGAAATTCGAAAAATCCTTTGCATGCATGAAGATCTTATTAAGGATAACTCAACCTCCATCATTTCTATCATAACATATGTAGAAATGAGGATGAAAATAGTAGTCAACATGCAACGAATAGGATAGCCTTTTTTAACAAATGGAGCAAACTTGAGCCTCAGAAGTTGAATATCTCTATCTCTCAAATTGGTGTTGTAATTTAAATAAGGTTTCTCTATCTATTGCTTCTAATCATAAAATGTTAGCTAGATGAGTGTTTGGAAAGCTTAAAGAAATTGACATTTTCAACCACATCGTCAAAGATGTGGATATAGTAAACCAAGAATCCTAGTCTTTCTATATTAGCAAGATAAAGTGCACAATAATATTATTTTTCTCTCTCTCTCTCTCTATATATATAGCAAAGTGGGCTAAATATTAAGAATGCTCTTCGAGATTTACACGCATAAAAATTCAAAGATATCCTTTGTGAAAAATAATATTATTTTTTTTATATCAAAATCCTTTTCTTTTGACATTATATTAAACTAAACACACCATGATAGCTTGTGTTTTTCTTACGTGGTTACATTAATCAAAATGAACCCATTCTCATTATTTATAAATATAAGAATAAAGATATTTAAATTGATATGATTAATTGTAAATCTACTAACTCTTTTAATGAAATATGAAAATTTTAGATTTAGGAGACTTAAAGAAATTGAATCCACCAAAAAATGAGTAAGAATCAAACTATTAAAAACAATTTTTACTTTTTCTCAAAAATTTCAATTACCTATATCTCTGCGTTCAACAATTTTTTAAAATAAATGTGATTTTACACCAACTCAGAGATTGTGTTTTCTGCAATTCTCAATTGAAAAATAGCCCCATAAAAATACCAAAATATGTTGATATTTCAATGATTTTCTAGCAATAATTCAGTCTATTTTTTTTCAAAGAAATGAACATTTCAGGAAATCCACCACGGCATTTCCCATCATTTTGAGGATGATACCTCGGGTAAACAAATTAATTGCAGTTTTGGCAACCGAGGTCCATAATATCCCCAAATGCAGCCAGGTCGAGGACTTAACCCTGCAACTTCCAATTTATAATTCACAACATACCACTTGAACTAAACCACTCAGCTTATCTTATCCACCTTACCAACTCCATGCCCACATAGAGCGTAAAATGGAACATAGTAGTCCAATAATTGAACGATCAAACACTAACAGTATCTGATGCTATTACAGTATTCTCATGGCTACTTTAAACTTACTTCCTTCAGATTTGCCTGAGAAAGATTTTCTAGCTTTCCTTCTGAAGCCAGCTTCCTGAAGCATCTTCTAAATATATATGTATTTCTAGTTTAACTTCTGCAGACTTTAAGACTTCCTCTTCAATTCTCCGTGCTGTCTTCTCCTCCAAAAGCTTTGTTCTGCCTCTTTCTGACGCCCGTGAAAATAGACTCTGCATTAGGTGAGGGGAGATTCCATTTTTAACATATAAGCACACATCATTTCTAAACTTAACCACTTCAGGAGAAGCCTATTTCACCGAGCACTAAACAAGCAATCAAAAAGGATTTACAACAGGATTTGCAATCTATACAATTTTTAGACATGCGCAACAGTGAATAGAATCGAGAGTAGTGAATAAACAATTTCCAGACATACGCAATAGTACATAAATGTGGCAGCAAGACGATCATCAAACTCTAGACCAACTTGAACTTAAACAGTAGCTTCATTCAGAAAAGCCCTCGTAGAAGAATGTAGAGTGAATTTTTGGTATTTAAAGGTAAACATGAATCACATTGCAATGCGGTAAACATGCAATTTGTTCTGCTAATATGTAAAGTACCTTCTTAGTGGTATTTGGAGGCAAACATGAATCACACTGGGATCCGAAAAACTGCAACTTTTTATAAGCCTATAATATGTTCTACGCATATGTAAAGTAACTTTTCATTGGTAATTAGAGGTAAACGTGAATCACACTGGAATCCGATAACTATGCAACTTTAATTATACATGCAATATTTTCTGCTAATATACCGAACACAAAAGTCAGTTGCATAGCACTCACTCTCTGTACAGCATCTGTACTTGGGATAACTGTTGTATTAAAACACATTTGGATAGCAAAATACTGACAATTTAAGATGACCACATCCCAAAAGCTTTAAAGATCTTATTCATATTTACAGTTAGCATCATTTTACTTTAACTCGCCTTTTAACACAAATGAAAGAAATGAAATCTGCTTAGAAAGGGTAAACAGATTTTAACATTACGAAATGTTTGTGGAGTCAATACTTAATTATGTGTTTAAGAAAGAACTGCTTGAGCATCTCCAGTACACCTTCACTATGAGTAGGTTAAAATTTAAATAAAGAAAATGTAAGTATGTTCAGTGCCTATCTTTTCATAGATGTTGTCTCAGTCAATCCAACAAATTTAAGCTATACACATTTCTAGGCCCTACCGATCAATGTTCTATCTGATTGAACCATTTGTGCATACTGCGATGCTAGTCTATCTCTTGTATGTCTTCAATGTTGAAATTTGTTGCAAACATTGGCACAAATCCAAAAAGTTTATCAAATATTTCATGTTTCAAAATGCATGAAAAGCTTAAGTTCATTAAAAGGAAAATATCATACGCAGAAAATTAGCACATATCCAATAAAAACCTTGTCTGTTGGGGTATGGTTTAAATTCTTAACTTTGATTGCATCCTATGCACATATAATCATAAAAAACCGAAGAAATTGAGCTTAGTCTGCCAGAAGCATTTCTCAAATTCAAAAAGGAGAAAGATAGAACTCATTTTCCATTACCTATAAGCGAGGAAACATCAGTTTGCAGTGTCAAAATGTTCACAAACGAAAGAAAATGCATCCTCTTGTAACCAACGTTTCAACCAAGGTTCATATCAGACACCAAACACAAATTAATGTGGCCAATTGATAATACCTGTAAGCTGGATGTTTTCATAAATGGCTTAAATTAGCTCAAATGGACTCAACTTGAAAATAATAATGATCACGTACAATCAAGTCAAGCTAAGATTGACATCTCTTGAACTTGCAGTAGTAAGATGCAAGAATATCTTAGAGAACAAGATAACCATTAAACATACACAACAACCTAGGATTAACAAATAGACTTGTACCAATAAGATGCATTAACCTTATATAGAACAAGAAAACAATCTACCAGATAAGAAAGGCAACAATTCTAACTTCAAGAAAGCCATATAAAGGAGGGCAATATTTTTTCCCTAGGGATTCATCATGTAAAAATGTTAAAATTCTAAATGGGGTGACGCACTTCAGATGTGGCAATATCGTGGGTATTTTAACCCATCAGAAGCAACAAGTGACGATGAAAAAAATAATCATGAAGCATAGAACTCGGAAGTATCTAAGAGATTTTCAATTGCACATAAATTCAAGATATAAAAAAAATCACACAATGGAATTCCATATTAAGATGACTTGACCTTGGTAATTCTGTTTTAACATAGAAACAGATGTGTTATGTAAGAGGTAACATATCTAAGACATCTTCAATTGCATATAAATCCAAGATATGAGAAAATCAAAGGAATTTGATATGTATATAAACTTAATAATTCTGTTCTAATATATGATAACATGTAATCTAGGTCATATTCAATTGTACATAAATTCAAGATAAGAGAAAAAAACAAAGGAATTCGATATGTTTATGACCTTCATAATTGTGTTCTAATCTATAGAAACAAATGTGTTGTGTAAGAGATAACATGTAGCTTGGGCAATGGAATGCTGAAAGAAGGGGAACATTTTTAAGTGGTCCAAAATAAACCACAAGGTCTTCTGGGTCATACAACTGTCAGTACATGTATGAGCATTTAACTAACACTCGATTGTGGATGCACCATATATATCAGGTAGAACACAGTAAATATCCTCTACAAGGGTCATTTATAATTACATTTGAAAAGATGCCACACAACTATAGTCTGTCTCTTTATACTATGTTTTGACGTTCAGAGATTGACCAGCAGCACTATAGGCCGACAGTTTCCCAACTAGATCAGGAGATTCAGAGTTGATGTTTGAACGCAAATAAGCAACTTGGCTTTCAATAAGGTTTTCTTCCCAGAAATCTCAAGCCAAATATTTCTTTAGGCTTCTATAACACTCTACTTAGCAGATATTTTCTCATATCATACAAAATCATGATTTTGTTATTGCCAATTTCATGTTGTTCAAGGAAGCATGTGGAACCATAAGTAGCTTAATTTCTCTGCCTTATTTGAAGAACATAATGTAATGGAGTTTCACTTATCAAGTTTCACTTTCAGAAAACATAATGAATAATAAATACGTTGATAAATGTTTACAAAACCAAGTATGGAATGCAACTTCTAAGATATGTAGCTCCACAAAGAAATCTTTGGACATGGGCTGTCGTAGGCTTCAATTTTTAAGAAATGGTAGCAAGAGCTAAGAGCAAAATGCAAGCTTCTGTATACCAGCAGTTTTTAACAGGAAAGAAAAGACAATATGAGGATAAAAAGGCATGTTTGCAAGGGAGAAGAAATGTATTCCTGCAAATAGGCTCGTTTCAATTTAATTTGAACTTGCTAACATTTCACAATTAGAGATCATAATAAGACAATTCATTACCCTGGACAGCTACAGAAAAACTAATTTCACTATTTACAAGATTTCTCCCCAGTAAAAAACTCTTCACTCCATAATAAAAATGGAGAAAATCATTTTGATTTCATGCAAATCCACTCATAGCAGTTATATTAAGTTTCAAGCAACCCAAGTAAAGAAAAGTACTTAGGAACAATATAAATAATTTGCAAAGTGGAACTAATAAGAATGTTCAAGTTTGAAAACAGGTAAAAAGTTAAAAGGCTTGAAGTCTAAAGAACAACAATTCATTGAATCATAACCCAAAGCCAATGAGAAACAACAATAGGGAAGCAATAAATAACCCAATGTCGCCCATTAACAAAAGCATGGTTGACATCAGAGATATAAATCATACATGGTAAGCATTCACATATAGAACATTGACTCAATATTTGTGACAATCCCTAGCATTCTAACTCACAAATGAATATTTTGTTTCAGTGATACCAAACTGACATTGATTTTTGCTGCATCGAGTTGCTTTCCTCTGTTTTCTCAGATCAATTACTGAAAATAATCAAATTTGAACATTCATTTACATATTCTTTTCCTAGAAGCCACCCTGGGGGAGATCATTTGACAAGCCCATGAATATGTAAAGTAAATGTGAATACAAGGTCCCATGTTCAAATCCCCTAGAAAACCAATGGCCGTGTGCTGGGGGTGGCATGGACCCACCTAGGGGTTATAGTTCGGAATTGACCCATGTCACGCAAAAATGAGACTGGCACAATTACCGATTCCTCTAGCAAAACAAAAAAAATAATCCTTCTCCTAGACATTTTAAACATATATTAGGCCCAAACAAAAGCTTTGGAACGCATGTTTTTCTTCCCTACATGACTTGATTATCAGGCACTTTTAGGAAATGGAAAAGTTGAACTTCTTCTGGACTAAGAACGTCTAGAGCTAAAATGCATAATGTCCCCTACCGTTTGGAAGCCACAAGACATAATTTCATTTGATACATAAAGTACAGGAGCAATTACTCTCAATTCTAATGCATGGTATTTTCTCTCAACTTAAACCATTTGCTGTGATGTCATCAACCACCATCTTGTAATGAAGTGTCCAGGACTGTAATGAAAAGATACAAATACTTCAGTATTCAAGCACCTTGAAGGGACTCTGCATTAAATTGACACAACTTGCATATGCAACAACAGTCAGTCCCATGCTTCAGCTTCTTAAAAGTATGGTGAACTGAGACTACTAAACCACTCTGTTTGTTAGTTGCTACTATTAAAAGTCAGAACTGGCACAACAAGAATGTTTGTGAGCTGCTCCTATTAAAAGTTGGGACTGGCACAACAAGAATGAAGACTCCTATTAAAAGTCAGGACTGCCACATACAAGGAATGTTTGTTAGCTGCTCGTGCAGGATTGCCACAACAGGGGATGAAGATGACTCAAAAAGTATTTCAATCATGCATTAAATCTTTGCAAAACCGAAGAATCAATGAGCAAGATGAAATTGGCTGAACATCATGTATTCGGTAGAAATAATGATTGTATAAACATGAAAAACATATATAGAATCATCAATCTCCATGAATTGCTAAATTAGGGTGCTTGGAAGGTTCTACTTGGTAAGATTACGCTCATGCATGCATACATTGGGTTACTCCAAGAATGGAAAACCAAAATGAAGCGTACAGTGTACATCTGCACTTATTTCGTGAAGTAAATGAGAGTAAGCACCATAAAAGTGAGCAAAATCACAATTATAACATCTTGATAATCCAAACTAGAAGATCATAAAAATAAACCTCATTCCAAAATCTCAATGAATCTCAAGTGAATGAAATAAGGAAGCAATGCATATTTGAAGAAAGACAAGATACAAAGGGCATCACTCATCACAGAAAAAAGGAAAAAAATAAATTACATTGACGTCCACAAATGACCAAAGTGTGGAAAAAGGACAGTATACTGTAATCATGTAATTTCCCTTCCTAATTGTTTTCCCAAGGAGAGGAGAAACCATTTTTGGCAATTTTGTTATTTTTGGTGGAAGAACTTAGGAGAAAGGGGGTCGATGTGCTTTTTAGCTGATTGTGGGGGCCAATTACCCACCCAAAATACCCACCCCTTGGAGGCAGCTAGATTTTCCTAATTGGGGAATCAAAATATTTGATGGGGCCCAAGGGAGCAAGCATAAATAGAAGGAAGTGAGCAGCATTTGGGGCCTTTTGATGATTTGAGAAATCATTGTTACTTTGGCTGCTTAGCTAAGCTACAAGTGTTGTTCAGCACAAGAGCTTCCCAAGGAGTGAAACTCATCCCTCGTTTCAGTGGACTTCGAGTGCCACCCTAGGAGGACTTTCTTTGCCATTGGAGACAGAGAGTAATATCACCCAACAGAGGAGTACGCTGCATTGGCCAGCAAGGAAGCGGTTTTTGGGAGCAGCAAAGATGTAGTGGGAGAGACTGTGTGTTGGGTAGAGCAGTAGAGACGGGGAATTCGGATGTGAAGGTTGTTGGAGGTATTCTCATCTATTTTCAACTTCAGAAAGGGGAAATTACAGCAGGAAGGCAAGCCAAATACTCAGGTCGAGCTGCTGGTCAAAGGGACTGCATCATCCTCACCAAGGACTGCGCAATCACTTGGAGGGAAGCTTAACCGGACGATTGGGGAGCTGGGTTGTGGGGAAATTGTTGGGAGGTTTCCTGAAATTTTGGCAGCGAGTTACAGCAGCTCCAGTTACAGGCGAGTTACAACAGCTCCAGTTACAGGCATCGATTCCCAGTATTGGAGGAGAGCCAATCCCCAAGGGGTTGAAATTGGCAGGCCAAAACCAGGGAAAACCCTTTCTGGGTTTTTTCTGGGTTTTTGGAGAGGAGTACATCCCCAAAATTGCAGAAATCTGTGGGTTTTTTTTAGGGGGTAAATCAGAACTTGAATTCAGCCAGCAGTGCAGATTTGAGGGGACAATGCAATTCTCTGGGGAGCAGCGAATTCACAGCAGATGGGCACTTTTGTATTGATCACCTGAGGCTTGGAGCTTGCCTTGTGCAAGCCCATGTGCACCTCATCCAACTTCTATTGTACCCCAGCATATTTGTTTAATGAAAAATGAGCCAGTTGGGTGTTTGATGAGAAACTTTTGTTCATGTGTTCATCACTGAGTAAAATTTTATTGTGAATTTTATTGCATGTCTTTGTTATCACTGCAAATCTTCCATTAGGAATATTACAAAATCAAACCCAAGACCTCCCCTGGCTAGTAGGGTTGCTGTAACAACTAATGGTGGGCTTCTAATTGTTTTACATTTAGTTTTGTTTAAGTGTGGCTTGTTACACTAACAACCCCTTCAAGCCATTCAACTGACTGGGAATTCCTAGATGGCTCTAATATCATGTGTGAAATCGGAAGTTTAGGAATTGAACCCAACACCTCCCTGGTTTGTGGGGCCACTATTCTAACTGAGCTCACTGGCCACACTTGTTAGCCTTCTACTTGTTTTACAATTGTTTGTGTTCAAGTGCATCTTGTTGCACCAACACAAAGTAGGTCAATGGACTTAAAATTTATCTTGTAAAATAGAAAACTAGGTTAGAAAAAGAACCCCAGGGGCTGAAAAAGTAGACAAACACTAAGATGCTAAAACAATGTAAACATAGCAAGAGGGGGGTAAACCCAACACTATTTGACCCCAAGAACATGTACCAAAGGCCTTCAAAGAATAATGACAACCAAAGTTGGAAGTCGATGCAAAAGATTGGTGATGTCACAAAGTCTATAGCAATGCTTAAAGCAAAAGAACTGGTGTCATTATCCACCAACTTGATAGGGCCAATACAAGCTCTAATAATATCCATAGTATAATGTCCAAGGCCAAGGGTGCTAGGCTCTACAATCCTCAAAGGAAGCAAGGAACCCCCCTTAACATTAAGGATCAATGAATCTCTAGAAGGAGAAAGAAAGTTTGTAATGTGTGCATGTCACCCTATCCCTAAATGCAATGAAAACTAGATGGTCCTGGATGTCGGAAATGGAATGAAGGTAAGGATTCCATGGTACTTTACTAATAGAATAATGAGAATGGCATCATCTCACTAAGAGTAGATGCAAAAAGGCATTGTTGATTAGAAGATCGATTGGGAATCAACAAAGTAGACCTCATTAAGAGCAATTAAAAGCTAGAGAAAACCTTCATATCTAGAAACGAATATATCATAATACCATTTAATATTTAGTAATTTAAACAACCAAAATTATAATAAATTTATAAGACATGTTTTACATCAACAAAAATATGTACCTCTCTCTCCTAATGGGAGAGTCTTTAAGAAATCTGACTCTATGAAGTAAAAGACCAAGCGAAAAATAACCTTGAGGCAAAATGGGTGGACATCAAACTCTGCTTGAATAGTGGGCTGTGGATTCAGCCTCTTGCAACGAATGATGGTGTTAAATTTCCATGAAACTCTACAACTACTTAGATGAATATCTGAAAATGAAGCTAGTTTGCTTTCACCAAGATACAAAGTTTCTTAACAATTCATAGGCAGCGAAATAGAAAACACAGAGATAAAAACACACCACATAATTGACACACTTTTCTCAGGAAACCCAACAGGAAAACCTTCTTGCTTGATGTGGTTATTTTATTGATTGTTCTTGAGAACTTGGATCTGTTACAAGGCAATCTGTCTCTTTGAGAAAGCGTTCTGCTTCTCTCTCAAATCTCAAGTGATCTTGGCCTGCCTTGATCACTACTTGATCTCAATTCCTGCACACAATTCTTCCTCTATTGCCTCCTTGACTTGCTCTGCAAACCGTGCTCTCTTCTCCTTGATCTTGCGCACTTGTGACTTCCTACTCCTTAGGACACAAGCTCTACGCACAATCTTCTAAATACTTGCACACTTGTGATCTCATATTCCTTAGGACACAATTCCTGCACTCTCCATAGTCAAGGCTCGTCTCACAAACTCGTGAGTTGTCTTGTCACACAAACCTTTGTGCACAAAACTTAAATTGTACTTGTGCCTTTGTCCTCTCTTTATGCAAGGAGGCCGAACTTAATTTAGAACTCGAGCTCTAATAGCGAGTTAACTGAGAGTGTTACTCGCTCTCCTTCCAATCATCACTAGAGTTGTTAACTCATGCTCTCTCCAATCAACATTGGAGATCTAACTCGCTCTTCCTTCAATTAAGACTAAAGATTAACTCGCTCTAACTGAACTGCCAACTGCCACCTCGTTCTATAGTCAAACTGATGAAGACTTCCACTTAACTAAAGCTCCAACTCTATGCATGCTAATTCAATGATTATTTCAATAAACTGGAAATAACTCATCCTAACTGAAGTCTAACTCCTAAGGACAATTCAAGGTCTTCACTGGCTAAGGCACAAGCCAGAAGACCTTGCTCGCTACATTTTCAACACTCCCTCTTAGCGAGGAAGGGATTTTGTACAACTCAAATTTGTTGTCAAGCTTCTCACATCTACTGTAGATGCTCCTTCTGACACAGAAGCTTGTCCTGCTACCTGAGCTTAGAACATGTCACATCCAAAAATCCTCTTGACTCTAGCAAGAATCTGAAACACCCAACCCCCTTCATTGCATGTGTGGTGCTAGCTCTACAACTCTCATTGTAGTTTGAACCTGTCTTTGAAACATTGCGGAAGACTGACCTCATCCCTGTCACATCACTGGACGCTATACTTTCCACTAGCCTAGATCTTGTGCTAAGTCCTTCTAGCACGACTGTGGGTCTATCTCAGTCTTTTGAGACACCCACGAGTTCTGTTGCCAATTCCCTAATTAGTACGGTCTCCCCCTCTCCCTTTAAGGGTTGACCTCTACCAATCCTGTTGGAAAACTTGGTACTGTCCTTCGTACCCTATTGTTGGCTATAATTGCCATCTTGTGCCTGTCACAGAAGGTCCTCTGCATAGTGACTCTTTGTTGGCTATTGTGACTCAGAGCTACCTAAACATGCGCAACAAGGCACTCTTCTTGTGGCACGATCCTCTATATCCTATCTCTATGGCACCACCGAACCCTATTGATCCCTCTGCAACAAGCTCATCCATAGCTCAATTGCTTTACTTGCTGCCCTTGGACTTTTTGTGGCTGGCTTGGAGCCCATACACCTTGCATGTTTCTGCAACCCTATCTTTGAGGGTTGACGACTCGCTTGTCACAATTGCACACGGTTTTGTGTGGCTTGTCTCAACTTGTCTCTGCGGGTTGATGTTTTCTACGCCTGCACTCCTGTGCATCTCTGACCTGGTTTCCTTATCTCTAGATGGACCACATTATTGCAGCTACAATCTTGACGTGAACCTTATGCACAGGTCAATGGTGGGTTGGCCTAGCGACTATCTACTATTCGACGAGTCCTTTTCCCTGTCACCCTGCGCTTTGACTATTGTCTCCGACACCCTGGCACCGCGCGGGTTGGTTTTGTTGGTGGCTCCCTCAACTTCGCGGTGGTCTGTTGTTGATTTGGGGTAGTATCGGATGTGCTCTAGCCATGAAAATTGGTGGAGAGGCTAAAGAACATGAGATCTCCAAGACCCAGAAATGGTTTGGGCAGATTCTAACCGGTTTGGGAGACATTAAAATAATTAATATTTTTAATCAAGTTCTTAAGTCTAAACTTCGGAAAAATAAAATATTAATGGGTATTAATATAACACTGGGTTAGAACGTTCCAAAAGTCATGGATCAAGCCAAATCTAATCTTAGTCGTTGATTAGAGATTTAATCTTGGTTGTTGATGGGCCAACGAGAAAGGTATAAGAAGAGGCTTGAGGGTTAGTTGGAGAACACCTTAGAGTGATTAGTCATTCATTTTGCTAGAGCTGGGTTGCTAAGCAAAGTTGAATTAGTGATCAACAGCGAGGGGCAATGAGTACGAGGCAGATAGGCAGGGACAATACTGGGAGACCAGCACAGAAGCGGAAAGAGCTAGAGCAGCAGTCAGTCTAGGCTACAAAGAGCCCAATAGAGGCATGAAGAGCCCAGAGAAATTGCGTCATCCACGCAGAGGGCAGAGGGAGTGACGCAAAGGCTCCCAGAGGCTGCACAATGCCTCATAGGGCTAACATAGGGAGTCCTGGGGCTGACACAGGTCAGCACGAGGCTGACTCAGAGGTCAGAAGGGCTAGCACTGAGCTTTAGTTGTGCCAGAGAGGGTTTCGTGGGACAGGTTTTCTGAATACCTGTTTCCGGATATAGAGGTATGCTACCATGTATTTTTCTCTGTCAGGTGAGCCGGTTTAGGCACCCAGTTGTACTCAAATAGACTGCATAATAATACAACCCTCTGAATAGTTGCACTCGTTTTCCCGCATTGGGTTTTTCTGGGGACATTGGTCCAAAATAACGGTGTCATTTGTGTGCTTGTTTTCTTTCAATTGATGATAAGAAGATGTTGATACTGTACTTGTGTTTATTTTTAGTATTTACATGGTAAATAACTTGTTAATTAATTAAACAAGTAGGTGAAATAAACTAGATAGTACAGGAAGAATTTATAACAGGTTAGACTTAGAAATTCCAACATGGTATCAGAGCATGGTTATAGATCACAGGAAAACTGAAGGCATCAGCTAAGCAGAGCATTTGCAGTGGATTCAGTTGTCCTGAGTGACAGAGCTTATCCTTGCAGAAGGCGACAGAGAAATGAGTGACGTAGAGGGACTGCATCATCATTTTGGGCCAGAGAAAGGCATTGCAGAGGCTAAGGGAGGCAAAATCAAGCTCATGCAGAGCCACGCAGAGGTCGGGAGGGATGACGGAGTTGGCTGGGGGAGCTGATTTGTCGGTGTCGGGATTGGGCAGAACCAAGTGGCTCAATCCTTCAGTTGCTAGGGTATAGGAGGTTGTCGGTAATTTGTGGAGCAAAGCTAGTGGGGTACTATGGTCAAAACAGTAACTAACAGGGCAAGACCAAGGAGGAGGGAGTTGCTACCGAGGCATTTTCTAGCCAAGGAATTCAGATCAGTGGTGCAGTTGCATAGACGATCGGAGTGGGGCAACTTGACGTTGGCAGGAGGATTTCTAGAAGGGAAATCGAGACTCAAAGGGAGTCGAACCGAGAACTTCTAGACAGAAAGTTGAGAGACTCAATAGGAGTCAAACAGAGGACTTCTAGGAGGGAAGTAGAGAGACTCGAAGGAGTCGAAAGAAGAGCAGCGAGATGGTCGTGAATGGGCTGAGAGATCAGGATAGGTTGGACAGAACGTCCAACTTTGTGGTCTGGAAGGCCAGGATCTTGTCCATTCTAGACAAACATCGCTTCAAGGGCTTCATTTTGAGAGTGATAGCTATCCCAGTTGACTCGTTAGCTAATGAAAGGTACGAGGAGGCAATGGCTAAGGCTAAGTGCATCATCCTTGATGGGGTCAAGGATCATGTGGTACCACATATTGCCGAGAAGGAAACAACAAAGGAGATGTGGGATGCCTTGAAGACATTGTACCAACATACTTTCGTGCAGAGAAAGATGCTCCTAGAGAATCACCTAAGGGCATCCCAGATGCAGAAGGGAGAGCAGATAGATGTCTTCCTCGGTTGGTTGAAGGAGACCCGTGACCAGCTAACTTCCATAGGGGCCACGCGAGATGACGAATTGATGGTGAGGACCACATTGAACGCAGTTTCCGAGGATTGGGAGGTATTTGTCTAGAGCATACTAGGAAGGACGAGTCTTCTAGATTGGGAAGAACTATGGGCGACTCTTTGTCAAGAAGAGATCGAACGATTGACCAAGGTGGGGAGTAGTGGAAAAGAGGTCATGATCAAGAAGGAGGAAGATGTTAATTTATGATATGTTCTATGCTTATAGAAATTTACTTTTCTTTCTTATTATTATTCATAGATTAGAAATCACATGTGCATAAGTAAAGTGCAGATAGAACATTCAACGATCAACAGAAAACAAGCCAAGACAAGAGACACAAGA
>APFE031609751.1:2828-54707 GCA_000404065.3 Pinus taeda
CAGGGTAAGTTCCTCAGACAGAACACCAAAAGGACACTGCTCACAAACAGATCATAGATCAATACACTAGTATTTTGATGTGGTTAAAACCCTCAAAGAGGGAAATAGTCCACGGCTTGAGCCAACGCGGCCACATCAGGCAATTTATTAATAAAAGAATGAAAATTTACATAAGATTCTCTCGTGAATGGTTAACCTACAAATGACCCTCCATGCGCTTTAAATAGAAATCATGGACCAATCGGGTGTTAAGCCATGGATCAAGTGTCTAATACCGAGGAGAGAATGAACCGTCGGATCACTACATATCGTGACCGTCGGATTGTAAGTTACACATGTACATAGTAAAGAAACACACTTTACCTAACTCTATACTAGACCAAGTTATACTTAACTATTCCTATGTGTCGGAATATCCTAACATAGTGAAGATGTGATTTATGAAGTGTTCTTGTTTATTGGATCTACTTTCTCAACTTTGGGGAACTTGTCTTTGATCAATAAAGGATTTTTCATGCATATTGTCTTGTAAGAGAGCTTTACTTATTGAATATTTTCGATTTATATCTAATGTATGGAATAAATTGATGCTTTAGGGTTTTTCTATTGTGCCCTTGATCCAGGTGGATATTGGTGGCCACCCACTTATTCCACTTGGACCCTCACCATTATTTATTTTAGTTTTTTAGTTTCCTTAATTGTAGCACAATTTATTATTTTTGGCAGTTTTTCGGGTCCTAAACTTCCGGAGCCATTTTGAGGCCCTAAATGATGTTTTTTTGGCCAAATTCCTCTAGCAATTACAAAGGTAATCACATCTGTAATTGTACTCCTCAGAGAGATATTTACAACAAGGTATCATATGCATCAAATTGAGATAATATGACCAATTTATGACCCTAGAAAGTTGACTACACAACTAACCCCAACGGGGCCCATAAACTCTTGGCGTTACATCTCCTCGGGTTAGGGTTTTGGTTGTTTAGGGTTTTCTCTTACTGTTCAATAATAGAAAGGCCCTTGAGCCTCATTGTAACTCAGTTTAGAGACATGTAGCGGCCACATCTCTTCTCAGATATAAGCTACCATCGGTCGGGCTATCTTATTTCCATTCTGTTTATAAGCATAATTTGATATTTTTCTATTAATGAAATGTAGTGTTTTTCTATTGCATCTCTATGTTTATGAGTATATATGTAAGTTGTTGCTTTCCTGTTTAAGTTCAGATCAGTGGTATCAGAGCGGCCTGCTGTTTCTCTACTTTTCTTTGCATGTCCCAAACAAGGTCAGCGTATAAGGAGTTAGCGCTTGATCTGGTTGAACCATTGCATGATCACCCTCGCATAACCTGACGACCTCCCATGGCGGAAGAAAAGAAAGATGAAGGGGCATGAGATCCTTTCAAAATGTTTCTTGAAGAAGCCCTCGAGCGATAGAGGGACGTGATGATGGATAAATTTTCCCAGATCCTTCGACGACTACCCACAGGCGATGCATCTTCATCCAGAAGCCACTCTGGAGGTGCCACTCCTTTTAAGGTACAAGTTAACTTCGATATTTCTATATTCGAAGGCCTCATAGATGCAAATGCTATAGATAAATGGTTAAATCTATTGGAAGGATATTTTTCAGTTCATGAATTTTGCAATCGGGAAAAGATTACATTTGCACTTCTCAAAGCCGCCCCACACATCAAGGACTAGTGGGAAACCCACTGTGAACAAAACGACGAGAGTGAACCCTCATTTTTTTCAGCTGCACCCACTTGGAATTCTTTTTGAGACGCCATCAAGGAAAAATATTACCCTATCGGGAGCTATGAAGATAAATAGATAAAGTGGACCACACTATGGCAAGGAAGGGACCAAGATGTGTCAGAGTTTACAAATACTTTCCATACCCTTCGCACAAAGCTAGGTATCAAGGATACTGAATGACATTTGGTGCTCAAGTACCGCAATTGTTTGCACAAGTACATCCAGGATGAGATGGAGTTCCTAGACATTTCCTCGCTCGACATGGCATATCGGTACGCTGTAAAGATTGAGAAGAAGTTTAATCAGAAGAAGTAGGACTTTGGATTTGCGAATCCAAAGTAAGGAAAAGGTGCCCCCAAACCACATAACAAGGGACCAAGCCAAGGCGGGGCTACCTAGGAAAACCCTCCGAAGCTGCAAGTAAAGAACAACACCACAAAGACAAAGAAGGATATGGGAAAATGGTGTGAGTTCCATAAGAGATCCACTCACAATACAACTGAGTGTAAGGCTAAGCAGTCATTGGTGGCCGTGTTGAAGGCTTACGAATCAGATGCAGGTTCCAACTCTGAATCAGAACCTGATAAGGGGACTGATAAAGGGAAGACGATCATTGATGCGGAGCCCAGTGCCACCGTGGCCTCCAAAAAGATCTAGAAAATTGAGCCTGAAGATCCAGAGGATGGGGAACTCCTCTTCCACTCACAGATGTGGGTGAAGGGTACTTCGCTATAGTTCATTATCGACAACGAGAGCCAAAAGAACCTCATTTCAACAAAAGTCATGAAGTGGCTGGGCCTAAAGACTACAACACATCCACAGTCATACACCATCGGGTGGCTTCACCAAGGTCAAGATCTTCTTGTCAACTAGGAGTGTCCCCTTCCCTATAGCATCAAACCCTTTATGGATGAGGTATTATGTGACGTTGCTCCTCTTGAAGTTTTTGATGTATTGTTAGGAAAACCATACTTGTGGAAGAGACATGCTGTATATGAGTCTAGACCTTGCTCTATGATTATTACTTTGGCTAATAAGTTGTACAGGATACCAGAGGTAGCCCCATCTACCGCCATCTCTTTGAACACTACAAAATAATATTCTAAGATCATTTCCCAGACCAAGAAATTCGTTTTCCTTATGGTTTTCCCCCAAGGTAAGAAGAAGGTTGTGGCCACGACTTCCAGGAAGGGCTCCTCTGCACATCAACACTAGATGGACAAGGATGTGGAGGATTACATGGTTTCACCTCACCCACAAGGGGGTACCTCTGTAGTATCAGGTCAAGAACTCCATCAATTTGACCCCAGGCGCACCACTGCCCAATGGACCGATCTATCGATGCTCTATTATAAAGAACGATGAGATCAAGAGGAAGATTTAGGAACTACTGCATAAAGGGCACATCATGCCAATCTCATCACCCTGTGGGAGCTCGATTATATTGGTATAGAAAAAGGATGGGACTGGAGACTCTCTAAGGATTATCGGGCGCTGAAAAAGATCAATGTCTAGAATAGGTACCCAATATTGTGGATTGATGACCTTCTGGACCAGTGCAAGGGGGCCAAATATTTTAGCAAGATTGACTTGAAATCAGGTTATCACCAGGTGCCTATCGAACCCTTTGATGTGTGGAAGACTGCCTTCAAATCCAAGGAGGGTCTTTTTGAATGGTTGGTCATGCCGTTCGGATTGACGAACGCCCCTGCAACCTTCATGGGATTAATGGATGACATCTTGTAACCCTTGACCAATGCATTCATGGTGGATTTAGATGAAATCTTGATCTTCAACCAGAGTTGGGAAGAGCACCTCCACCATATTCAACAGGTCCTTCAAACCCTTCAACAACACAAGTTGTGTGCTAATTTGGAGAAATGTACCTTTGGACTAAACCATGTTCAATATCTGGGGTACATTGTTGATGATTAGGGTGTACATGTGGACCCATCCAAGATACAAGTCAATTGGGATTGGCCAGCCCTAACCACTCTAACAGAGCTCCGCAGTGTTTTGGGTCTTGCCAATCTCTACCATAGGTTCATGTTGGGGTTCTCTCATATCGCTTGGCCTTTCAGTAAAGTCACCAAGGGTGGAGCAAAAGCCAAGTTATTTTGGTCGGAATCCCAACAACGGGCATTCTTCGAGTTGAAGAATCGCCTGTGTTCTGCACCAGTGCTCACATTACTAGACCTACAACAACCATTTGAGATTAAGACAAATGCCTCTGACTATACTTTTGGTGCAGTTCTTACTCAACATGGGCATCTAGTGGCTTACCATAGGGAGACACTTTCATACATAGTCTGAAAGTACCCCACTTACAACAAAGAAATGTATTCCATTGTGCAGGCCTGTCGTCAATGGAAGCATTATATTATGGGGAAGGAAATGGTCATCCACACAAACCACCGACCTCTACAGTTCATACAAACATAAGGGAAGTTGCATAATGATCATCATCAAAAAATGGTCCACCTATCTGCAACAATTCCATTTGAACATTAAGTATAAGAAGGGCAGCACCAATAATGTCTTTGATTTCCTCAGTCGACCACCAGTCATGGCGCTAATCATTGTGCTCGACTCCTATGGGCACGAGACATTGGGGTGGCCGCATCTTTACAAGAGCGATCCAAAATTTGGCAACATATACCAGACACTCCTAGAAGGGAAGAAAGTTCCAAATTTCACCTTCAGGATGTAGAAATTTTGAATAATATGACACTTATTCACAGAGATTATCCTGATTATACACTATTTTCGGAATCATGCATAATACATAACCTCCTCTACGTTGATCATCAATTTAGCAATATTAAGAAACATTCGCATGCGCACATTGAAGCATCAATCACACATATCAACACAATATGTACCCGAGGAAAGCATAAAGCTGAAAACCCCCAACTATCTGTATATTATATTGATTGAGAACATGTAACAATACATAGTACAATACTCCTCACAAGTACTCAGTACTATCTCCACCTGTTACACACAAACTAACTCAGATTTGAATCAATCACTGGCTCAAATCTCCTCCGCTGCTTGCCTGCCTCTACTGCGCAATCCTACATGAGAATACTGATGAATGGCTGATCCAAATTCGTATTTCCCTTGGATATACCATGCAATCCTCATTGGCAATACTCAATCCATGCATGTGAAAATATCATGCACAACTATAGTCACAACTAATAGCTATCTTTCCCTTTCACTCACCTCTAACACTTGTCTCCACTGAACTTTCCATGCACTGAGTTAACTGATGTATTCTTCACTTACTTTATGAGTTAATAATTAGTGAATTAATTAATAACTAATTCACACCACTCATCGCTTAGTCTATTGATCAATTAGACTAAATACAACTAGTTCAACTAAGTCAAACTGAATAGAACTCCATCAACTCCTCATTCAACTCCACCAAACTCAATCACTTGCGTTCTAACTAAAGTCCTTCATGCAATAGCTCAACTAACCCGTAAGAAAAGCGTATTTCCTTCTGGCAGTTGCATGTGCCACATCCATAGCTTGAACTGAAGTGCTGCAAGAGGATAAGATAATGTTTATAGTCTAAATATTATTAAGAGCTAATAATATTCGACTGTTCCATTTTTAGCCTGGCAGTCTAAAAATAGACTTCGCCCATATGTCTAAAAATATACATAGTCTAAAAATAGACTTTGCGCAAAAAATAGCCTGCGGGACCACTTAGTGAAGGTGACTTCTTTTCACTAAGCTCCATCATCTTGTTGCATTTTCAACAGTATCATGCCTTAAGAAAGTGGTGGGGAACAATTGCATAATTCAAACAAGTCTAATCAAATTGGATGAGGAAGAATCACTCTGGCTTCAACCATAATAGGCCCTCAATACTCATGAAACACATCTCCATGACCACACGGTCAAGGAAGTCTTCGTCAAGTGGAAAGACACCTCTCTAGAAGATGTGACCTGGGAACCAACCACCATTCTTCAACAGTTTCCAAAGCTTCAGCCTTGAGGACAAAGCTACTTTTGATGGGGAAGGGCATGTTAGGGTCCAATCCTAACCCCTTTATTTATGTAATAAGCCTAATTATCTGTGTCATAGTCACAGTTAGTTATAGAATCAATAAAGACCACATTAATAATTGTAAGTGGTTGACCCACATTAAAGAAAAGGGACCACAATTAGTTGTAAACATGACATAGTTAATAAATAGTGTTTAACCCATGTTATGGAAGGGACCACTAGTATTTAGGGTTTTGGATGTCATTTAGCTATAAATAGTCTTAGTTATTAAGGGAAAGATCATCAAGTGTTATTGCAATCAAGCTCTACTCTACTGGAGGTTGCCCCCTTGAAGAGGCAAGTGAACATTGATTATGTTTCTGAACAATAAAATAATTTGCAGTTTTTCTCATTTCATTCTATGTTCTGGGTTATATTTCTTCGCATTTCTGGTATTCTGGAATTTCTCGCAGGTCAAGAGAATAATAACATCTAGGGTTTGCAAACCCAAAAAATTAAGGAATGAAAGGAGAAACCCTAGAAATAGAAACCCTAACTATTTTTGCTATAAAAGAAAAAGGAAACCATATCTAATTGCGTTTTGCTATCAAAGGAATATAGCCTTTGATAATGACAAGGATTATATCATGATGATGAGAAGACAAGATTTTAATGAAAAGGGTTCAAGAGTAAGAGGGAGTTAACCTTCCTCCAAAGATAAGTATTTGACATCTTGATTACTTTTAATGATATTGTCTTTATATTTTCTCTCCTTGTTCTTTCATAAGTATTCTAATCAAGGTTATGGGTCTAGGATAAGTTCTATTTAAAGCCCAACTAAGTAGATGAAATATTTGAAGGAACGTGGCATAGCATGAAGACTGTGAAGGAAGGAGCAGTTTGATGACAAGTTGATTACTAATGTGAGATGGAAAGTGGGAGTTGTAAAGACCCTGACTATTACGATATTGAACCTCGTTGATTGATTTATGCTGAAAATCATGAAGGTCAACTCTGTTTCAATATTAGATAGACTATGCAAAGGATTATTGAATTTAGAGGGATCTAGTAGTAGAATTTGGTTTAAGACCATTGTGATTTGGTAACTTCGATGCTAATGACTTTTTATTTGGATCCCTGGAAAGGTATATTTTAAAAAAAATTATAGAGGCTGGAAAGAGTTGTTGGATGACATTGATATACCTACAAATTCTTGATTTTATCACGAAACACATGGATTATGGAGATAACATTGTTGATGACCTAGAAGAGCATTAGGAAAGTATTGATGTTTGGATAGATGACATCACTTATTGAAGAATATGAGGCATAACTTTTTTATAAAGGAAATAAGACATGTGCTAGTAGCTGTGAGGAAGCTCAGCTCCCTGAAGAAGACCAATGAGCTAGATGATGATAAATTTGTATGATGATTAATGAGATACAAAAAAGACAAAATTTGATATTATATGATGCTATTAGGAGCTGAGAAACCTTGTCATGAATATGGAATGTGAGAAAAGGTCAAAGTTCATATATGATGTATTGTGAGATATGAGTCTTTGTAGTTACCACTAAGATCTCCATGAAATAACAAGTAGTTGATGCATTAGTGAATTATGAGACCAATAAATATATTGTGATGATGTCTCCCTCATTGAGAGGGAGTAAGAGATCTCCTCCATGTTTAAGGAGTAACGATCTCCTCCTTGGTTGAAAGGGACTGATGGTGGACACCATATTCTCTATATGTGTCATGCACTAGGTTGGGACTAACTGATCTATGTTTAGTGTATCACATTGTGAAAGAGAATTGATGATTAATACGAATTTGGGATTGGTATTCCTTGAGGATTGGGAATCCAAGATAGGAATTTGTCCTGTGGAATGACACACTTTGAGGATCTAACAGGGTACCCAAGATAAGAGTGGTCAAAGAGGATCAATATTTTTTGAGGACTGGGAATCCAAGATACGAATAGTCCTGGAAGGACATACCTTGTGAAAATTCAGATGGGGTATTTTCCTTGAGAGGATATGGTTTGTGTCCATGTGTATGCCTACCAACATTGTGCTCTAATCTTGTGGAGAGTTAGAGCTTGGTAGTCAAACTTCCTTACTATGTTACTATTTGACAATGTTGGTCATGATGTTGATGCTTAAAGATGGCTTATCAATATGACTCTTCTTATGAGAATATTTCAATTTGAGAAGTATACTTGTACTGGTTGTGGAAGTATGAATACCTACCTAGTTAAGAGGGAGTGTTATAAAATGTAACTAGGTTCAGTCTTCATAATGATTTTTTCACTTATATCATCGTATATTTTATGTAAAAGAAAAAGAAAAAGAATATTTTTTATTATTATTTTTATTAGATAATCATTTTCTTCGTGCTTCTAGGATTTGTTGAGTTAAAGAGTCACAATTCTATTTGGACCTATTGTAAAAAAGAAGGAAAAAGAAATTTAAAATATGTAATTTGGGTCAAAAACCCCTATAGATGTCAAGTCGACCTACTTGTCAAGTCAGCCCTCCCCCAAAAGACATGATTGTTCACACGTCTCTAAACAAGTATAAATAGAAGGAAGTTGGAGCTCATTTTGGATACACAATTTGCTCAAATTGATCTGAAAAATTGTAGAAGAAGAGGAAGGCTGAAATATGAAGTTGATGAAGAGTCTCTCTTGAAATATGATTTGTGAAAATTCTTCTCTATTACATCTCTAGTTGTAAATATGTTGTTGGTCTCTTTCTAATGGATTTTCTATGAAGAAGAAGGATCTGAATTGGAATCTAGAGGGTTGAAGTCTTTGGTCATGGGTCTTGGATATCTCGCTTTGATCTGATTCTATAAGAAGATAATTTTTCTGGGTTTTCCCCTTGGAGGGGTTTTTCCCTAGCTTGGAGCCTATATCCTATGTTCATTGTTTTTCTATGATCTTCATGTTTATATTTTGGTAATTTTTTTATTAACTAACATAACAAAGATTAAAATAAGCCAACAAATTTCAAAAATAATTACCATGCCAAGAGAAATCTACTATTACTAGCTTCCCTGGTAATTTCTTAACAAGGAGGACCCTTTTTTTAGGATTGTGTTAGTAGTTGGTAACTACTTCCTTCCTTATACATTAGGTGGAAGGTAGTTACTTTCTCATTAATGAGCTCCACTTCCCCATATTTCTAAGACACCATCTTGTTTTTTTGGGGAAGTTATTGATCAATAAATTTTCCATAATTAAATAATCTAATCCTAAGATTAGATTCCTACTAGGTCTTATATCATCCGAGGGTTAATAAATTCAACCACTAGCTTGTAGTCCATATTTTCTATTTATCCATTTATAGCCTCTGAATTATTTTCTAGATTTTTATCAATAACTTAAGAAAATATATTTATACATAAAGAAACTTATCAGTAACACAATACTGATATACCAGTATCAATTATGTCTTAAATTCTGAACATCAACGCACTTGACATATACAATATTCACAAATAAAAATTAAGTTAGGGGATATCACATTTAGGTTCCCAAAGGGCAATCTCCACAATTAAGAAATAATACTTTTGGCCAAGTATAAAAAAAGAGGTGGTTGATTAGATAGCTAGATATTTAGAATTTCAAAAAGCTAATATTGAACATAGACATCAAGTTGGATTGCTGCAACCAATGCCCATTCATAAGTGGAAATGCGGACTTGTTTCTATTTATTTTATTGCAAATATGTCCAAGGCTATGAGGCAACATGATTCCATCATGGGAGTGGTGCAAAAAATCACTAAGGCTACCCACTTTATTCTAAATTCAATACATAAGGAAACAAATGTCGTTGAAATTTATATGAAGGAAATTTCTACAATACATGGTGTTCCCAAGGCAGTTATTTTAGACAGGGGTCCCAAGCTTACATCAATTTTTTAGACATGTTTACTAGAAGATTTGGAATTGATTTACATTTAGCACAACATACCATTTAGGTTCATATGGTAAAACATAAAGAGTTAATCAAGTTATTTAATTTATGATGAGGATGGATGTGATGGAAAAACCATCAAAATGGGAAGAATATTTTCACTTAGCAGAGTTTTCTTATAATAATGTTTACTAATCATCTTTGAAGATAAGCGCATTTGAGGCCTTACATGGTAGGAAAAGTAACATACATGTGATTTGGGATAACCTAGTGGATAAGGGCAGTGTTGGGCCATATTTTCTTAGGGAAATGAAAGAGAAAGTAATAAAAATCAGGCATAATTAAAGGTTTCCCAAGATAGAAAGAAAAACTATGCAAATAGGAAATGATTGAACATAGAATTTATAGTTGGTGATAATGTCTTCTTGAGAGTGAAGACAAGAAAAACTTCATTAAAATTTGGTAGTTTTGCAAAGTTGGTAGCTAGATACTATGGGCCATTTGAAATCTTGGAGAGGATTGACCCAATTGCTTATATGATTACATTACCAACATCCATGCACATTTATAATGTGTTTCATATTTCATTGCTTCAAAAGTATGTTCCTGATGCTAACCATGTAATTGATTGGATATGAGTCAGGTGGAACCCAAGAGAGACTTTCAGGTCCAAGCAATGCAAATTTTGGACAAGAATATCAAAGTGCTTCGAAATCTATCCATCACCATGGTAAAGGTGAAATGGAAACATTTTTGTTCTAAAGGTCACAAATGGGAGCATAAAGATATAATGAGGGAAGAGTACCCTCATATTTTTGGATATTTTTGTTGTATATATATGTATATATAATGCACTAAGGAAAATGCATAAATAAGGGGAAGGGGAATGTAACACTTCAATTCGACCCATAGGTTGTAAGTAACATGTACATACAAAACTTAGGCCAGTGAGCCTATACATATTAATTAGGTTGGTGAGTTGAGGATTACTTTTGGGGTTGGCGTGCCCATGTATATGTGTGTTTATTTGTTTTGATGCCAGTGTCCTCGTGTACATATGTTTTTATATCTTTTGAGGTTGGAGTGCCTAGTTTTGCATATACGAAGTTTCATGCACGTTAATAGAATACATTACTATTGAAGACCAAGCTTGACGAAAAGAGTATGGGGGTGGCTAAGACTCCTTGTGTGTTAAGAATGGGGCTTTGTGTGACCAAATAATTATTAAAGTGCACATGATTTTAACTAAAGTCCATCAAGTGGCTTTAATGGTTTCCATGTGTTAAAAAAGGGACATGCATATAAAAGTAAGGATGTTGGTATTATGAAACACACATTCTATAGGATATAAATAGGGAAAAGGTAATAAACACCTCGATGGAAAATAAGAGATGAACATGTGACAAGTGGGACAAGTTCCCTAGTGTGAGGACCTAGAGACTCCTAAGGGAAGGAGGAAATATTGGAGCCACAAGGCTCTGATACATCCCTATCCGACTAAGTTAGGCACCCTAGAGTTAGTGGCATAACTCGAGGGATTGCAAATACAAAGGAGGGTGAACTACTTGGGTGTGGGGCTTATGGGAAATGTGAACTTGCTAGTTGAGAGTTGTTAGAGTTTTTTACCTTGGCCCTATTCATATATCATACTAGACATGTACCTAGTTTCAAGTAAGTTGTTTCCTGATGGAGTCGAAGCCCCAGGTTGGGAGTGACCCACTATTAAGAGAAAACGAGCAATGTAGTCTATGGTGTTGAATTTTTGTAGCTATGGTCGATATTAATAATTAATAATTTATCCCTTCAAATATATTTAAGACATGATATTCATGTCATCTTTAAAAAAGAAGGAATTTTGAATTTTTAAATATTAAAATTTTGCCTCCAAAATGTAAGGTTGACCTTGGTCTACTCATGTCAGCTCAACCCAAAAGTCACACCATTTGGGGCACTCTTGTTCACTATAAATAGGCCATTCATCCTCTCCATTTGGGCACATTTTTGGATCACAACAAGCATCTTCCAAGGTACAATTTCAAGCTAATAATTGATGAATCCAAGGCCAAAGAAAGATGGATTTATGAGGCATAGAAGGACACATTTCTTAGGCAAAGAAAACCAAAAAAATTTAGGCTTATTGAGGGCAATTTGATCAAGTGTGTTCAGGGCTATGTTACTAGTTAGTTTGGATATATGTTTGACTTGAATAATTATATGTATGTTTGTGTTGTGGCCACCAACAACCCCCCTTTTACCCTTAGTCCAAAAATTTCAAAAAAATTAATTAGTGATTGTATTTCCTTTTCAATAAAACCTATTATCATAAACTTAAGAAAAGACCCTTGCGAAATCTAAAAACTTAAGTTTTGTGATGAAGGAAGGTAAAATCACTCCTTAAAGGATATCGTAGCGCAAAAAGGACAACAGCATGCCTCCTTACGAGATAAATTTAAAACCGCAAGAATACGATGCGAAATTGCATAAAGATAAAACATATATCGCATCGCAGATCTTAAAAGCATACTTATGATAAAAAACCGCAGAAAGCATCGATATGCGATAGCGCATATTGTAAAATCGCACCTCACAAAGAAACTGCTGAACACAAAATATGCACATATTACAATCATGCGATATTGCGATATTGCGATCGTGCGACACTACGAAATTGCGCTAATGCGGCAAAACAACCTTACGATAAGATAAAATAAAAATCATGCAATCTTGCAATATGCGATGTAACAAATCTGTGATATCACAAAGCAAATTGCAAAATCATCCCATCGCAAATTTGTCTTGTTCATTGTTCAAGAAAAAGTGTTAAACGAGAATGGTTATGTTCTTTAATGCTCATTAATGAAATATAATTTTGAGTTTATCGAAGAGTCAGTTCACGTAAGGTGGCATATTTTTACATGTCATCAGTAGTCAAAGCATTCCCGTCATTATGTATTATCATTACTCTCACTTCACTTGTAACTGCAGGAACGAAGGACAAAAGATTATACAAAGCAGTGTACAAGAAATTATGGTGAAGAATAGGCGAAGCTCTGGTATCTGAAGATAAAGAAATGGCACCCTTATACACATTCACCGCATGCAATAGAAATGCAGTTTCATATTTAGCTTGTTCAATTCTGTGTCGGATAACAGCGAAACCCAGTCTGCCAAAAGAAAGCACGTAAGAGGCAGAAAACACATCAAGGAAACCCAGAATGAAAACAGAGGTAGTTTCCGATGCGCGATTAGAGCTTAGCACTAATCGCGCATCGCGAGGAAAAATCTCTCGAAGAGGATGACTCTCAAAAACAACATAAATTTTTCCAGAAAGATGGTGCCAACTCTAGCAGTTTCCGTTTTCACAGGGCAACTAAAGGTTGAGGTCGGCCAACCAATTTTGCGCAAGCAAATGCTGAATGCTTGTGATATAAAGGAAAAAATACAGAAATAGATAGCTTTAGATTTAATTTTAGAAATAGTTTTATTTTATTTTTCCTAGAAACAAGACGATCATTTAAACCGTATCCTAAATTTTTGTAAATAAGTTATTTTTAGACATAGTTAGTAGTATTTAAACCCTTCTCATGCATTTAGAGAAGGGTCCAGAAATTTATCAAAAACCTGTCCTCAGAACATGCACTTTTTCACCCTCCGAGGAGGTTTTGGTGAATGAATGGAACAGGGTTTATTGATTTTTGCATCTGATATCTGCTACTGATGTTGCACTTATGTACTCTTAGTTGATGCTAGATTGAGAAGAGATAAATCGTTATCGCTTGAAGCTCATGAGTAGAATTAGTTATAAATGGTACTTCTATCTCTTAACTGTTTCTATCTCCTGTGTTAGAGTGATATTTAATCTTAGTTGTTTACATGTTAATGCTTGAATGCCTGAGTTATCATTTGACACTTTGTACGGTGATAGCTATTTATTTATGCTTGATATGTGAACAGCTTACTATGCGATATGCTTCTCACAACTGTTTCATCTAACTTTTTATGTGAAGTAGTTCATCTATATTGAATTATTTTCTTATAACAGTTGAATGATCTTTATTACCAATTGTTATTTGAAATCATTTTAGATCGCATAACAAAAAAATCTTACCCCGGGTTAGTATAGATATTAGATGTCGTTGCTTTTTTAGATACAAATTAGATTAGAATTAGAAGTAGATTATCTCATTTAGAATATTTTAAAGCTACAAACATTAATCAATCTTACACACACAGACACAATTGGGAAACTGGTCCCATTATCCCCAGTTGGACCCACCATACCAAACGGAAAAGGAGTTGCCAACCAAGGTCCAGACCGGGTGGGTATCCCCCTTGTTGTAGACCCTATTTTTGGGGCTTCAACATATTTGGCGCTAGAAGGAGGGCCTGTAACTATGAATGGCAAGTAAGTCCAAATCAAAATACCATTCTGAGAGTAAATCGCCCTCACCATCTCCCCCAACTTCTCCACTTCATTTAGAATCTTTAAATCCACAGTCAGAAGCCGTAAGATCAAGAGCGGTTGTTATAAACCCTGATATTTCAGAACAATCTATTTTTAAACCTCCTAAAGTTGAATCTTTGATTCACAAACTTCAGCGATTTTCTATATCCCCTCAAAGGTCTGATAAATCTCAAGGCACCATGACTTCACAATATAACCTTGCTCATCCCTTAACTAGATTAAAAAGTGAAAAGTTTGGTGTTCAACCAACTGAATTACCTTTACCCAAAAGGAAGAGAGCAAGGAAATCACGCAAAGGGTCCGATAGCAAGACTCTTTCACCATCATCATCCATCTCAATATCTTCACCACGAGGTCAACCATCCACTCCACCACTTCAGACCTTTGTTCACCAGCCTACTAGTACTTCTACATCTCCTTCCCAAGCATCTAGAATCACAATACCCTCAGTTCCTCAACCTCAAGGATCATCGCGTCCTTCTGTTAGTAGATCAGCGATGGCTCAATCTCCATGGAATAAGCCAGGGGCAGTCTTAATGCCTGCACCCTTGAGTTAGCTACCAACCCATCCTAAAAAATGGTTGCCTAAATTCAATCCTGAAGAAGGCATGCTAGTGGAAGAGCATATTAATAACTTTATGCTATCCATAAATCTTAATGGAGTTACTAATGAAGATGTTGTCGTTCGACTTTTTCCTTATACCCTTCAAGGAACAGCTAGAGCATGGTATTTTTCATTACCATCTGGATCTATCACTAGTTGGGATATCTTCGAGGAGCAATTCCTCATTAAATTTGGTGATGATAGGTCTACTACGACACTGATTAGTGACCTGTCAAACCTCAGATCCCAGTCAAAAGAACCTATCAAAGACTTCAATTCGCATTTCAATAAACTATTAAACAAAATTCCTACTACTTCCAAGCCCATCGAAGAAGTAAAAAGTGAATGGTACATTACTGCTTTACCATCAAATATAGCAATTTTCGTGGACAGGGCTAATAAGACAACTTTAGCTGAAAACATGAAAGAAGGAATAGTTGTAGAGAAACGAATTATAGCCCTTGAAAAGAAGACCGTGCTTGAAGAACGGAAGTCTAAGAAGGTAACATTCAAAGAAGATCCCAAGAAAAAGCAATCGAAAGATCCTTTTGATTTAGAAGGATTACAAAAGGTTTTGAAGACCATGTCTAACGAAATGGTCGACATTAAGAAACAAGTGGCAAAAACTTCTTCAAAGAAGCCATACAGAGTTTTTAAAAGAAATCCCTCGACTGATTCAAAGCCCCCCAATGCTATTACAAACGTTGAATCTGAGGAAGAAGAGGAAATCGCTACTGAAGAGAAAACTGATGAAGAAGAAGTTGTAGAGTTACAAGGAATGTGGGATTTCATCCTCCCACAAGAAGAGAATCAAGAAGCATTCCCGATTAGTACACAAAGCAGAAATCAGCTTGGTCCCCCCCAAACTACCCCTAAGCCAAAAAGCACAAGCTCAGCAATGAAGGATAAAGTCGCACCCAAGAAGACAACATCTAAAGCGACTCAAACCAGCCCAGTCCAAACAGATTCGTCTACTCCATCTAAAACATTGATCATTTCTGATGAAATGGAGTACAATATTATAGAAGATATGAAGAAGACTCGGGCCAACATCACTCTTTACGAATTGAGCAAGTTAAAACACCAGCAAAAGATACTTTTGAAAGAATTACATCTTGTGCCAATTGCACCTTTGCCTGCCGTTGTAATTTCTCAAGCTTCTCATGAAATGGGAAGACCTCCGACTAATGCGATTAACAAGATTGATCCAAATGACATCGCATTAATTGGAGGAAGATCGAGATCTCATACTCCCCCCTTCCTCCTTACCTATGAAATTTTTAATAAAAATGTGCATAATTGTTTAGTGGATTCTGGAGCTTCATCAAATATTTTACCAAAGTCAATATGTACAAAATTGAACGTTCAACCACAAAAGTCTGTCGTGCGCATAGTCCAGCTAGATCGATCACAGGTCGAAGTGATTGGAGAATTTAATCAAGTTACCATAAGGCTGTCATCCAACCCAAAGGTATGTCAAGTTATCGACATTTTAGTTGCTGATATTCCAGAATTTTATGGTCTAATTCTTAGCAGAGATTGGTCAGAAAAGCTTCATGGATATTTTGCAACTGATTGGTCACACATGTGGCTCCCTTATAATGGTAAACCCAATCAAATAAAAGTTGAACGAGAAAGACATCAGAAATACATAGTAACGGAGCTAGAGGGAGAGAATGAGCCAGTAGCATATAACAACAACATTATTGGAAATTACTCACTAGATTCTTTCCTAGGGAATTTCAATGCTCATACGTCACCTTATTTAGAACATTCTGTTTTGTCCCAAGTCGAAAACTTTTCCCAAACAGATAGTTCTAGATGTATCAATTTTTTAGATTATCTTGTAAATAAATCTTTGTTTTGGAAATTATTTTTTGATGGTTCTAAATCTAATGAAGGAGCAGAAGCAGGATGCGTGCTAGTTACTCCAGAAGGAGATAAAACTATGTTAACTTGCAGGATTGAATTTGATTGCACCAACAATACCATTGAATATGAGGCTTTGGTCCAAGGGTTGTACAAAGCAATCGGATTAAACATCAAATACCTTCAAGTTTTCGGAGATCCCGGAAATTGTAGTTAGACAGGTACGTAATACTATACATTGTTTATCAGGTCATTTAAAACATTATTAATCTCTAGTTCAAGACCTGACTGAACACTTTATAGCATTTAATATCTCATCAATTCCCAGAATCCAGAATGCAAGTGCAGACCTCCTAGCTAACGTAGCTTCCAAACTTATCCCTACAGAAGATTTTAGCCCTGATAGATTTTCAATAGAATTAGTCTTTCGATCTTCTATTCCTGACAACATCACAAATTGGAGAATTCTTAACGACGATCATGATATCGTGAGTTTTCTCACATCTGAAGGATCTTATGCCAATCAAATAATCGACGAAGACCAACATGATCGACAATTGCAATAGGATAGCACTAACAACACTATACCTAAGTCGGTAGTCAAATTAGAAGACCTTTATGATTTGAAAGATCGGTTTAAAAGATCTACTAATTCAAAACTCCAAAGTTCAACTTTGAACTACGAATTAGTAAATCTGGGAACTGATGCCAGACCACAAAACGTCAATCTAGGCCTTGGCCTAACTCTGGAAGAAAAATTAGCATATATCCATCTTTTGAGACAATACATAAATGTTTTTGCTTGGAAATATGATGAACTTAAAACATACGACACTTCTATCATCCAACATACTATTCCAATGATGGAAAATGCAAAACCAGTCCAACAGAAGTTGAGAAAAATCCATCCCAATTTAGAAAATCAGATTAAATCTGAACTCAACAAGTTATTGAAAGCCAAAATAATTTTCCCCGTTCGACATTCCAAATGGGTCTCCAACATGGTCCCTGTTAGAAAGAAAAACGGAGATATTAGAATCTGTATTGACTTTTGAAGCCTTAATAAAGCCTGCCAAAAGGATAATTTTCCTTTGTCTCCTATGGAACAAATCTCGCAGGCAGTGGTTGGGTTTGAATTAATGTCCTTTTTGGATGGATTCTCAGGATACAATCAAGTGTTGGTACACCCTGACGACCAATTAAAAACCACATTCAAAACCAAATGGGGAACCTACGCATATCAAAAAAATGCCTTTTGGCCACATTCAGAGAGCCATGGACATTGCATTCAAAGGTTTAGTTAACAAGTTTGTGGTAATCTATTTGGATGATATAACTGTCTATTCCAAAAAACGAAGCAACCATCTCAAAGATTTGAAACAAATCTTCCAACGTTGTCTCAGGTATGGAATTTCACTCAACCCTAAAAAGTCCTTTTTCGCATTAAGTGAAGGAAAACTTCTAGGATTCATAGTGTCAAAAACTGGAATTCACATTGACCCTGACAGAATCAAAGAGATTTCCAAAATTTCCCTACCTCACAACAAAAAAGCCATGCAATCTTTCCTTGGTCAGATCAACTTTGTAAAGAGATTTGTTCCAGACTTTTCAAGAATTGCATCTCCTTTACAAACAATGATAAAAAATAACTCAAACTTCAAGTGGGGCCAAGACGAATATGAGGCATTCAATCTAATCAAACAAGCAATTGTGAATGCTCCATATTTAGCAACTCCAAATTTTTCAGAGCCTTTTATTTTATATACATTTGCGTCTGACAAATAATACGCAGCGATTCTTACCCAAGCGAATTAAGATAAGGCAGAAGCCCCAATTGCTTTTTTCAGATCAAATTTACAAGGGGCTGAATTAAATTATTCAGATGTGGAGAAGCAAGCTTATGCTGTTTTCAAAGCAATCAAATATTTCAGACCCTTACTACTCAAACCTCATACAAAAATAATTGTACCGTTTTCAACAGTAAGAAATCTTTTAGTACAAAAAGAGGTGGGTGAGAAAAGAGCCAATTGGGTTACTGCCTTATAGGAATATGATGTAGAAATCAAACCAACAAGTATTGTATAAGGTCAAGGCTTTTGCAAAATTCTGGCTGGAGCATCGTTGATATCTGAAATTCCATCTGTAGACATACAAGTGTACGAGGTAAGCCTAAACGATAATGAGTCATTATATGTTGATATCATTTATTATCTGAAGAATGGGTATGCCCCTTCATACCTCAATCATAACAAGAAAAGAGCTCTAAGATTGAAATCCAAACAATATCAACTCTTGAATGATGTTATTTTTAGGAAAAATTATGATTCTATTCTACTTAGATGTCTTGAAGAATCTGAAGCTAAAAATGTTTTGCAGGAACTCCACGATGGGCCAGCAGGCGGACACTATGCTGGAGATGCTACTGCACATAAAATCTTATGTTCAGGCTATTATTGGCCCACATTATTCAGAGACTCACACAATTATGTAAGGAAATGTCAAGTCTGCCAAACAGCCACTGGAAGACAGAAGAAACCATCTTTGCCACTACATCCAGTCAACATTGAGCGACCTTTCGATCAATGGGGATTGGACATAATAGGTGAGATCGTTCCTCACTCTTCTAAGCAGCATAGATACATCCTTACAGCAACAGATTACTTTACTAAATGGGTAGAAGCAGTTCCACTCAAGACGGCTAATGCTGAACATATCATTGAATTTATAGATCAATTCATAATCACCAGGTTTGGATTGCCTTCCGCTTTAATGTTTGATAATGCATCATACTTTTCTGGAAATGCAATGACTAAATTTGCACTTAAAAGAGGTTTTAAACTTAAATATTCCACCAATTATTATCCACAAGGGAACGGGTTAGCTGAATCTACCAATAAAAACCTAATTAGGATCATCAAACGAACAGTTGACCAAAATCATAAAAATTAGCATAAATCTTTAATATATGCTTTATGGGCAGATCGAATAACACAAAAAACAAAATTTGATACTAGTTTCAACTTCATAAAATTTGATGAAAACAACCTTTAGTGGGAAATTGTTTTATATCAGTGCAATGAAAGGTATCAGTAACAAAATAAATATTCTTTGTAGAACAGCTTCTTCCAAAAACTCTACTATTGTCATCCAGAGCTATCTTAAGGAAACAATGACTTCCTCCCTACTAAGGAAATCACAAATTTCATAGGAACAATTCAAGGATACACGTCATCTTAAAGAGTAAGAGGTCTCATCACGAGTCAACTTATCATAATCACAGATATTATAACTAACTGACTTTGCCAAAACTGCATACCACAATAGGGAAATGACTTAAGATTGTTCCAATCGAAAGGCAAGGGGTCTCATCACGAGCCATCTTGTTCAACAAGTTATAAGTCAAGAGAATGACTGTGTCATAAATTGGCCATCAAACCAAGACATTGTTCTTTAAAAATAAAAGAAAATCAAATGCAATAAGTGTTGATGTGAATTCTTCTTCGAGAATTGTAGTTTTCTTTACGTAGGATTCAAGATCATTGCTAGGTAATAGGTAACCCTGTCGAGGCTATGAACGCCTGCTGGCAGCAGAGGCTCTACCTACGACAAATGAGTATACTTAAAACTGTTTTATAGAGAAGCCTTTGTTTTATCTTTACAACCAAGTAATGACTGATGTAAATACAAGGACTAGCTTGAGGAAACAACTAATCCAAGTTGAAAATAGTTGAAACAAAATACCATTGACAGGTTAAAGCATAGTGTACTTTATCTTTCTATAATAAAGTTTAATTTTCTGGAACATTTTCTGTTTTGGAAGTTTAGAAAATTCAAAAGAATGACAAAGATAACTGGTTCTTCCAAGTGAATCGCCAATTGTTGTGGCCACCATCAACCCCCCTTTTATTGTTTAGTGCTATTACTAATACTAAATAAAAGGGGACCCTTAGTCAAAAAATTTCCAAAAAATCAATTAGTGATTATATTTCCTTTTCAATAAAACTTATTATCATAAACTTAAGAAAATACCCTTGCGAAATCTAAAAACATAAGTTTTGTGATGAAGGAAGGTAAAATCACTCCTTAAAGGATATCGCATCGCAAAAAGGACAACAACATGCCTCTTTACGAGCTAAAATTTAAAACTGCGAGAATGCGATGCAAAATTGCATAAAGATAAAACATATATCGCATCGCAGATCTTAAAGGCATACTTATGATAAAAAAAACTGCAAAAAGTGACGATATGCGATAGCGCATATCGCAAAATCGTACCTCGCAAAGAAATTGTTGAACACAAAATATGCACATCTTACAATTGTAGAAATTTTGAATAATTTAACACATATTCAATGGAGATTATCCTGATCATGTACTATTGCGGAAAACATACACAATACATAAGCTCCTCTACATTGATCATCAATATAGCAGCATCAATAACAATAAAACATCAAGAGCATTCACACATTAACAGAGTATGTATCCCGGGGAAAGCATCTCGCTAAAAACCCCAACTATCTGTATATTAATGATTGAGTCATGTAACATTACACAGCATAATACTTCTCACAAGTATCTCCACCTCTGTTACACACAATACAGCTCAGATCTGATCTCCAAATCTCTTCCACTGCTTGCCTGCCTCCACTGCTCAATACCTGCTCAAGAACTGATGAGAATGGCTCACCAAACTCGTTTTACACCTGCAAAATAGTCACTCACACTTTGTGGATGTGAGCATAAGCTAAAATGTGGGCAAATACGTGGGCAAACTCATTGGCATACTCAATCCCTTGATTGTGCAAGATCTGGTGCACAACTATAGTCACAACTGATAGCAATCTGATTCTCTACCACCTGTCCCTGTTGAACTGACCATGCACTGACATGCAACTGAGTTAACTGATGTATTCATTAGTTGTATTATGAGTTAATAACTCGTGAATTAATTAATAACTAATATTCACCAACTCATCTCTAGTCTATTTTCCAGTTAGACTAAATACAACCAGTTTAACAAAGCTAAACTGAACACAACTCCATCAACTGCACCTCCAGTCCACTAAACTCAACTCACTTGAGTTCTAACTGAAGTTATGCATGCAAATATTCAACTAACCCATAAGAAACAGTATTTCCTTCTGCAACTGCATGTGCCACATCCGTAGCTCAAACTGAAGTGCTCCAAGAGAATAAGATTAAGTTTATAGTCAAAATATTATTGTGAGATAATAATATTTGACTTTTCTATTTTTGACAGCCAGTCTAAAAATAGACTTGATCACTCACACTGTGATCACTCACAGTTTCATCAAAAATAGAAGTCCATCTATTTTTCCCAACTTGATCAATCATCCATAAAAAGCAACCTGCAATCCATAGACATGATCCATATGTCTAAAAATAGACATAGTCTAAAAATAGACTTGTGCCAAAATAGCCTTCGGGCCCACTTAGTGAAGGCGACTCTTTTCACTAAGATCCATCATCTTGTTGCAATCTCAACACATAAGGGGGTATTCATACCAAATACCATTTAACCAACACTTTAATTCCAAAAAAAGTGTTATTCTGACTTAGATACATAATCTGTATGATTTTGTTGATTTGACGTTGTTGTATAGGGATTGTTGATTATGTTGTTTTGTAGAAAATTTACCATTGATGACACTAATATGATTCATGTTATTTTGTAAACTTTAGTTTTATTGTCTCTTTGATAGTTTAAGCATATTTATGGAAATTTATTTGATGTCTGCTAATTATTTGCTAAAATCCCTCAATGGTAGTAGATAACATGCTTGCAAACTGCTGGTTAAAATGCCTCAATGGTTGTAGATTTCATGCTTGCAAAATATTTAATAAAATGTCACAGTGGTTGTAGATTGCATGACTGTAAATTGTTTTCTGAAAATTTACCAATGGTTATCACTTACATGGTTGCAAGCTAATTGAAAAGAAAGAAAGTAAAACGATTTTTTGTCTTAGTGTTCAATGAGATTGTTATTTCTCTATAATATTGATGGTTGGTAAGATGGGACATTGCAAAAAGCAT
This sequence comes from Pinus taeda, assembly GCA_000404065.3. Lineage (NCBI taxonomy): Eukaryota > Viridiplantae > Streptophyta > Pinopsida > Pinales > Pinaceae > Pinus > Pinus taeda. The sequence goes on from APFE031609751.1 coordinate 25,506, forward strand.
AATTCTATGGTATGAAAGATATGTAAATTTTTTTTTCTACATTGCATGATTGTTGTTATGTGGAAATTCGGAACGTATACCACCTATATGACATGTGATGCATTTTCATCAATGTACTTTTAAAAACTGTGGGACCTATGTTAAGGGTCATGTATGGATGCATGATGCATATAAATGTTCCTTTGCTTTAATGATAATATGAAAATAGACAATTATGTAAATTACAATGGATTTTTAGACAGTGAATTATTATTGGATTGAATGGCTATCGAAGCCATGATGGGACTGATTTGATGACACAATATTTTATTTCATTAGTGAATTAATGAATATATTATTTGGGATATTCAGGAAATAAGTGTAGAGTCTTAGAATACTTCTTGTCATCTTATGAAAAAATATAGGTGGTTAAGTCAAAGATCGACTTTCCCTAAAATTCTCCTAAAAAATCCTTTGGAGAAAATAATAAAGAGAAAAATATTAACATAATGGGAGAGAAAGATTATGTTAATCACTTAACTGGAGATATATACTAAGTGGGGTGAAATAAAGTACAACATGAGTGAAAGGCGTGCTTTAAGGAAAAAGAGGAATATTTTTCGAAAAAACCTAAAATAAAAAGGCCTAGGTAAAAGGTCAGCACACCTTAAAGCAAGACGCTACTAAAAAAAATCTTAGAAGAAACCAACAAGGAATCAATGAGGTTGTTGATTCAAGTGGTAAGTAGATCTTAGCTCAATGGGGAACTATTGAAGATAGCTTACGACTGGGTTGAATATGCTTGGTTCATGAATAATTATGAGGTATTAACTATGGTTAGATGCAATTATGTCTATGTTCTCTTATTGATTTCCAAATTGTCTAAAGATGTTGGATGTTAGAATAGACTTTAAAATATAATATGTTGTATGTGTTATAGTTCTACATTCATGATATATTTATTTATTTAAGAAACATTTTTTATGAAATAGGCTATGCATGTAGATCTGTATAAAGAAATGAACATGTTAGAGAAGAATTATCTATATTCATGCATAGAGGAAATAAATTGAAAAAAATATGTGATTGAAATAATTCACATTAGATAAAACAATGGCCTATTGAACTCTAAATTCGTCACGGACCAGAGGAAAATGGATGGATATTAACTTTCATGAGTATGAATTTGATCGAAATTACTTTGAGAGATAAAGACAATAATTTGCAAACAACACTAGTGGGAAAGAAACACTCGTGTAACCCCTAAATAAAATACAACATGCACTTCATAGAATTTTTTATCATTTTGATGATTAGAAGGCTAGTTCTCTTTGGGTACTTGTGAAATTATTTTTATTAATGTATCATTTCACCTTGCGTAAATAATATATATTTCACATGCAAGAAGAAAAATTTATCATGTCATTCTATGTTGGAGAGGACAAGTAGTTGTGAGCATGCAATTATAACTATTATGCTAAATTTGTTTGAAATAGAGCTTGCATTTTATACATTATAGCCATTATAAATAACTCTCCAGTTGAAAAGACAGTTTTAGAAAATAACATGGATTCACATGCATAAGTATAGAATATATTGCGTTAATCCCTTTGGAAATGAAAACATAATAGTAGGCACAAAGAAAATTTCTTGTCGGGCTAGTACTCTTGGAAGCATGTTATGCATTTGCAGGCACAAGAAAATATCTACTATGTTAGCTTTGCTTTGTAAAGAATATGAAAGTGTATGCAACATTATGTTAGTGCTTTCTTGGAAATATAACACTTAGTGATTTTCTTGTTACTGATGCATGAAAAATTCTGTTAAAGAAGATGCACAACAAGAAAAAAAAGATAATGGCGAGGAGTGAAAAATGTCACCATCAGCTCATTGGTGACGGTCAAAAGAGTATTCGTCACCAAAAATTGAACGTCACCAAAGGTGGCATCACCAAAAGTATAGGTGTTGTAGTGACATAAAAAATCTGTCACCAGTAATAATTTACAATGACGGATAGCGACCGTCACCAGTAATGATTTACAATGACAGATAGCAACTGTCACCATTTCATATGAGCAATGGTGACAGAAGATAGCCTCCATCACCAAAAACTAAACGTCACCAAAGGTGGCGTCGCCAAAAGTATAGGTGTTGTAGTGACATTCAAAGCTCATCATAAAAAATGATTTATAATGATGGATAATGACCATCACCATTGCATAGCCTTGGTCACCAAAAACTGAACATCACCAAAGGTGGCGTCGCCAAAAGTATAGGTGTTATGGTGACATTCAAGGTGTGTCACGTATATCAATTATAATGATGGATAGTGACCGTCACCATTTCATATGAACAACAATGATTTATTATTATGGATCTTTAATGGTTGTCACTATTGGTGCATATATATGGTGACGTTCATTGACCGTCACCAAAATCTGCATTTCTAGAAGTATAAGTGTTGTGGTGACATTCAAAGTCGGTAACAAACAATGATTATAATGACAAAAAACAACCATCACCATTTCATTTAAAAAACAACAATTTATGGTTACAGACCTCTAAGCGTCGTCAGTGTTGATGGGAATGTATGGGTAGCATTCTTTGACCATCATCATTTCATATTTTTGGTGAGGGTCGAGAGAAGAAGCAGAAATAGACTGTATTGGTCTGGTCACCCGTTCATGACCACCTATGTTTAGCTTTTGCAATTGCATGTTTTTCTCTTCGAATACGGTCAGTACCTCAACTGTGGCCATATTGGACGCAGTAGCAAAAGCTTTTTCGAGGATGAATAGTTCAGCGATGCACTAGAAAAGTTCGATATGTCTGCTTCACGCGTTATCTCCATTTCATGTATCTCTTACATATATATGTATATATTCGTGGCTCTGTACTACAGAGAGACTCGCGTTAAGAAATAGAGCAACAACGATGCATAGTCACAAAATAGAAAGAACAAAATGATGTTTATCTACGTGTTTTTTTTATTTGACCAATGAAGTAAATATTTTTAGATAACCATTTGAACACTAGTACGTACTTGCATAACCGTTTGGAATACTAGTTAATATAAAAGTGAACTTACTCGATCCTCGTTGAGTGTGAAGATAACTTCACATTATTTTCAAAGTTAAATCATATGAGAAGTCTACTTGAAAATAATAGGTTAATATAATAAAAAAATAGATTTTAAAATTTAAAATTATGGTTTGAAAATTTTTATTTTTATTTTTTATTAATAAAATTATTTTTTAATATTTATAAGTTTATAGAAATAGAGCTCACAACAATCACAAAAAATAGGAAAAACAAAAAAATATTTACATTACGTGATTTTTTCAATTCGTCAAAAGAATTATTTGTTTTTAAATAACTATTTGAATACTAGAATATCAAAAGTGAACTTATTAACATAACTCTCGGAATACTAGATCATACAAAAGTGAATCTATTAGTATAATTTTTGAAATACAAGTTCATACAAAAGTGAACTTTATCTTCATTATTTTATAATTTCACATTCTTTTTAAATGTAAATTTTATCAAAAGTTTATTTAAAAATAATATGGTAATATGTCTTTCCCTGAGAGCTCGAGTGGCCATGGCCATGGAATGAAGTCTCACATAACCAAAGACCTTGAGTTCGAATCAATAATGGACATAATGTAAACACGAAAATTGGAAAGTCTTACAAAACCTAAAAAAAATTAAAATAATATAATATAGTAATAAATTAATAATTATTTTTAAAAATCTACTTCAAATTTTAACATTTTATTTTTATTAATAAAATTACTCTACACACTTTATAATTCATATTATTTATTATTATAATTAAAATTAATTATCACAATTTCATATCACATACTTTTAAATAACCAAATTATCTATAATAATTAGATATGAGGTTAACTTTGTGATTATCTAAACTATTCATAGAAAAGTGAACTTACTCTATCCTCGTTACCCGTGAAAATATAACTTCGCATTATTTTCAAATATGAAAGGTCTATTTAAAAATAATATGGTAATATAATGAAATTTTCAATTTTTTCCTTATTTTCAAATTTATATTTTAAAAATAATATGGTAATATAATGAAATTTTCAAATTTTTCCTTATTTTCAAATTTATATTTTATTATTATAGCAACAAATTCTAAATTTTTATTTTTTGATTACTAAATTATTTGTACAACACTTTATAATTTTATGTTGTTTATATTATAATTTAATTAATTATCACAATTTCATATTACTGTTTTTAAAATCAAACTATTCCTATTCTATGAAAATTGGATGAGTTTCAACTGGTGATTATGTATATATTTATATTATATATAATTACAATAATTTAACATTAATTTTATTATTGTTAATATTATATAATAATGTATTTAATTATATTTTTAATTCATAATTACCTATTCTTAAATCAAATTAAAATTTGAATTGAGTTAACATTTGATTATGTAAATATTATTTTATAATAATTTATTAATAATTTAATTTAATTAATTTATTTATTACATATTTATAATTTAATTAATTTTATTTATATTTATATATAATTATAATTTAATGTAATTTTAGATTTTTTTATTTATTTTTAAGTTTAATAATGGTGAATCTATATCATGGTCATGTCCAAGAATAACACTTGAATAGAGTGGGGACGCACTCCATTACTGTTTAACCATCTGCACAATGTAATTTTACATTTTGTGATCATCTCAAAATTCATATTCTATAATTAGAAAATTCATTAAAATATGATTTTAAGGGTTGAGTTTATCTAAAAGCTTACATTGTAATTAATAATTATAACATTGGAGCACTCTAACCATGACAAATTTTTACTATTTTTTTTACTTAATTTAGGACAAAATGGATGAAAATATCACAGTTAATACTACTAGCATATGAATCTAATAAGTGCTAAGTAAGACTAGATCTAACAGCACCTTAACGATTAGGAACTTAGGAATAGACTCTTCTAGAGTTAATGAACACACCAAAGACAAGTAGTATTTATATTCTCCAACAACCACTTAAAGACTAGGAATAAACTTCTTCTAAAATGAATGAGTATACCAAAGACAACTAGGAATTATATTCTCTAACAAATATACGAATTAAAGATATATAGATTTCAAAAATAGTATACAAAGATTATTAACCATGGAGATTGACCCCCACTTTACAATAGAGATTCTTTGTTAGAAAAATATGAGAAAATGTTGTGGCTAAAGAATACCACATTTTCAAAAAACCATAATTCATATTTATATATCACATGTTCATATGACTTTTTTTTAATTAATCAATTTAATTAAAAAGGAAAAATGAATGTAAATGTTTTTGAGATAAATATGAATCTTTAATGTGTGATTATTACTAACAATAATGTAACATTAAGAAAACAAATTTGGTAGAAATCACATAAGAAATGGTAGTCTGTCTTTCCTTGACTCTTTTTCTCATCATGTATTTCGGAAGAAAGCACACATAGAGCAATATCTTCATGCCAAATCTCATCATTTCCTGGCTCAAAAGCTTAGTGTTTTCAACACTTTGGCGATGATAATCATCTTAATGATGAAAAATCTGACCTCCTAAATGTTTTCTTTAATAATGGATATCGTAGACACCAATGTACTAAGGTTTTCCTCAATGCCAAAAAAGGTCCTCATGCTAAGAAAAAACCCAAGGATCGATTTTCAAGGGTGCACATTCCTTTTACCTAAAGGACCAATGAAAAGATTGTGAGGATCTCAAGGAAGCATAAGGTTCCTTGAACATTTAGGCCTCTAAATACCATCCAGAGTTCCCTAAGATTTGTAAACGACTTGGTCAACCCTAAAAATATGAAGGATGTTACGTTATCCCTTTCTCTTGTGGGGCTCCCTACATAGGTGAGATTGGTCACTCAATTAATCAAGGGATTCATGAGCACACCGCTGACATCAAACATGGTAGGAGTTACTCCTTTGCTTTGGAAGAACATGCATAAAAAACTAAGCATCACATTTGCATTGAGGAGGCTCAATTCATTTCGAGGATTAGTCATTTCCATCATCGAAAATTTAAGGAGGTCCTAGAAATCGAAAAAAGGCCCAATAATTGGAATAGAGACAATGTTGGAAAATTAGCAAATGTTAGATCCCTGTCCTGTATTCCTAATTTTATAAGTTTATTTTACTGAATATTTATGTTCTTGAGATTTTTATTACAATTCATCCTATTTTATTTATCTGTGTAGGTTTGTGTATCTTCTTTATAAATTTTGTTTTTACTTGTTTTCCAAAGGTTTCAGATACTTTTTTGATAGGGTTTTCATCAAATAAGTTTTTTATCATCTTGATTATTCTGGGATCCTTTAAGTATTTGTAGGGCCTTATTTTATGTTAGACTTTGATTATTTTTATTTTTGTTCGCTCCTTGAATTATTTGTAGGGCCTTAGCCCATGATTTTATCTTTGACCTTAATTCACTAGTCTTTCTTATTTTTATTATTTTTATTTTGGATTTTATTTATATTATTTTTAGTTTGTTTTTATATAGATTGTGTGAATGTGTATGTGATTATGTCATTCTTTTCCAATAAATTATTATTATTTATTAATAGGGTCTTAACTACTTTTATTACTTTTTTTGACTTCGCTTGTTTGATGTTTGACTTTGAGATTTTGATTCTTTTTACTCTATTTATTCAACTATGTTTTGAGCCATAAACCTAATATTAGATTTCATTCAATATAATTTGATCTTAATAATTAATGTTATATTTAAGAATAAAAATAAAAATAATATTATTCTTAAATTTGTTGTTATTATAGTCGTTAACTTAACCAAGGTTCTCTACATTGATCTTTATTTAATCTAGTGGTATGATCTACCTCTTCATCTTGTTGTGACAATGAGCCACACTCGATCATTTGAAACGCTTTGGCAAAAATTCTCCTATGTGATTTCTATCGAATTTTTTTTCTTAATTATTCAATATGGATCACAAAAACCTGAATTCAAAGACATTTACACTATTAACATACAATTTTATATTTTTTTTTATGAAATTTTTGGTTTTGTATAAGGGAGAAAAATTCTCAAATAAAAAAAAATATCCATATATAAAAAACAATAAAAGAATATTGTATAAGAAGAGCTACTTCATTTCATTTTAAATTAAAATGATATTTGAAAAAAATATGAATTATTTTTTTTACTTATATTTATTTATTTATATTATTTTAGGTGTCAGGAGATTTATTTGTAAATATTTCTCCTCCCATGTTGCACTCTCCCCGTGAGATCGCTTTCCCTCCTTCATGCTGCACATTTTCCCAATGGCGCCTCAAATGTCTGATGCGGAAGGGGCTCTCTCTGCTGCCATGGCCACCTCTAACATTTCTACTCTGGCCTTTGCCAACCTCGTTTCTTCCCTCGGCCCCCCTCGATACCATCATGCTATATCTAAGTTTGTTCTCTCCTTGTTTGAGAAGATTCTAGTTAAGCAATTCACTGGCCTATGGCCCTCTTTAAAAATTTTGGAAAAATGGGTTGAGCGAAACTAGCCTCCCTCAACTGAATGTAAAATTGTAAAATATTTATCTGCTTCTGTGGAAAATGTTATTTTACTTTCTATTTTGAATTTGTAATATCCTTGGCCTAAGCTACCCTAAAAAACTCTTGTAAGATGAGGGTCATTGAATAATTAAATATTATTAATTCTTATATTGATATTACATGAAGAATATTCTTGTAATTCTTAATTATAAAAATATCACAAAAATTAATTCTTAATTCTTTTATCTAGAAGAATTTATATTTTTCGATCTAAATGAGTTATATTTCCAAGTTTGAATATTTTATGAGTTTTAGAAATAATAAGTAATAGTTCTAGAGAAGCTATGGATAAGTGATATTTTGTTCATAAGGAAAAAGAAATTCTACGTTGAAAATAAAAGCATGAGAGATTTATGGATGATTTATTGAGTGATTGTAGAATTTAGAAAAATATGATTTATGGAGTGATTTATGGGTGATCTATGGAATTATTTTAGGATTTAGAAAAGCTATTACATTTTCTCAATTCTATTTATTGTAAGCCTATGGGAAAATATGAGAACTAAGGACAAAATACCCGTAGAATGGAGCCAAGAGACAAGAACGAGAGATTCCAAGCATGCATTAAAAGATAAGTAGCTATGTACTTTGAAAATTGTTGTGTTTGCACATGGTGCATGAATAAATAAGAATTGACTTTATTTGTTTGAAAAAAAATTCATACAATAAAGAGTTGAGATTATTTTCTTGGGAAAACCTCATTGGAATTCCATGCATAGAGGAGTAACTTTTTTTCTCAATTAATTCTTAAAATATTTCATGTGCATTAAATTTTTTAAAATATTTTCATGGCTAAATAATTGTTTGAATTACATGAGCCCCAAGAGTTAGCTCAATTGGTCAAATCAAGTGCCTCGCCAATGGGAGGTCACAGGGTCGAATCCCAAAAGCTCTTGGGGTCAGGTTAGTAAATAGGTCAAGGGGTGTTGATGCCCTTCGGGTGGCATCCACTCAGTGTTGAACAACCCTGGATGTAGCGGCTACCCATTGACCTGGATATCCGTGAACCAGAAGTGAAAAAAAATTGTTTGAATCACATGATTTATTGGAAAATAGGGCCCAAATATGTCTTCATATATCCCACACTGTGATAGATGTGTAACAAAAGAAAGCATCTTTTGTAAATGATCATGTTCTGTGAAGAAGCCTATTTCAGATTTGAAAATTTTGTTTCACACTTCTCGAAAACGTGTCCAAAGTTGATGGAAAAAATGAATTATGTAATACTCAAATATAGAAAATTTGGCTACAAAGGTTCATTCGAATGAGAGGTTTTTTTTAATGAACCCATTCTCAACAAAAACCGATTTTGGTTTTCAAAGATCCATTTCCATATGTTCGGTAATCGTGCCCCAGTTAATGACTAAAACAAGAAAAATAGAGTGTTGTGATTTGGTTTGTTAGCACAATAAGTATAGTTGTTATGTACCTATGGAGATAAATATTGTGTTATTGTTCTTAAAAATAAATAAATTAATTGCATCTACAAACAAATAACTATTAAGTTTGATATTTCTTAAAAATAAATAAATTATTCGCATGCACAAAATAGAACAATTATGTTGATATTTCTTGAAAAGAAGTAAGTTATTCACATGCACAAAAATTGAACAATTATGTTAGTAATTCTTGAAAAGGAATTAAGTTATTTCATTTTAAATATTATCAAGGATGTCCTCATGACGCATATGCATTAATTTTTTAAAGAGAAATATTGGACATTTAAAGAGAATATGTGCTTATGTGCATAGGAACAATATCTAGTGTATTTTATCTATTGGAAATGAATACATGGGTAAATTTTTGAGAAAGAGTTCACATAAAACATTGTTGTGTTATTTGAGAATGATTTTTTATTCATTCTATTTCTTGAAAAAATATGACAAATTTTTCTAATGTGTGAGATGATAGGAAAATATTTTGTATTGCATGCATAATAGCTAGTGAGTTAGCTAAACTTTTGGACAAAGAATAATTAGCGTGTTAAATTCCTTGGAAAGTGTGTGTGTGTGTGTGTGTGTGTGTGCAAGTAATAATTTATTGCGTGTGTTAAATTCCTTGGAAAGTGTGTGTGTGTGTGCGTGTGTGTGTGCAAGTACTACCTAGTGTTTAAACACACTCGTGAAAGAGTGGTTTTCAAATCATTGTGCCTCATGTGTAGAATTTTGTAAAATTTCTCCTAAGAATCAACTAGCTTTGATATCATGTAGAACATTTTCTACAAATCAGCTAGCTCTAATACCATGTAGAAATTCCCACTGTAGATCACCTAGTAACACAATGTACTAAAGCAAAACACTTGATCTACTTCTACAAACAATTTAGCGGAAGCTTAATCAACCATGAGCAACATCAATAAGAACACATATAACTAATATGGAGAAATCAATCACACATAACACAAGAGATATCCAAGGGAAAGCACCAGCATAAAACCCCAACCATGTATTATCCATCAAGTGGAAATCCTCTTCACGATACAAGAAGAATTAGCTCTCAAGCTATTCAGTTCTAAATAAACTATGAAGATATGAAGATATGTCTCATGAACCACCCAAGCCCTATTGATATAGGCTTTCCCTATGGTCCTTATGTAGTTTTCTTAGGAAATAATAACAAAAGAATATATTATTAATTCCAACATACCAAAAACAACCAATGGTCCAACTACGTATTCCTTGAGAACACTAGTTCCTCAACCATGCAAAAAATACTTACTAGAAATAGGTAAGCATCTGATAGTACATTGTCCCACATATGATCTCAACTGGGTCTCTGACAGAACTGACATGCAAAAATTATCCATGAGTGAATCCTTAGTTATCTAAAATAATATTTGTCACATGCATGCAAGCATTAACAAAGTATATTTTATTATTTTAACAACTTGTTAAAATAATCTAACTGGACTTGACTAGTTAGAACTAAGTCAACTGATTCTCTCATTATAGAACCGAACCTTATCTCCTTTAGTCAAGGGATAAATTCCTAAATCAAGGGAGAAAATAATTGCATGATCTCACAAAAGCTTCAAGTTTAATTTTCCATAATTAATTAACTGATGGAGATTAATTAATTAATATTTTAAACTACTGTTAAGACCAAAATTAATTTTACTTCCTTTAGATAGACTAGGGACTACTATAAATAGGAAGGGACCCAAAAATGCTATTTTTAGAACATTCTGTTTTTAGCAGTTTCACTTCTCACCCAATGTGGCCAATGACCTCACGAGCCAAACTGCTATTTTTGGACATGCTATTTTTAGACATTTTATTGTTAGACATGCTATTTTTAGACATGCTATTTTTTCACAGGTCTATTTTTAGCACATTCTAAATTTAGCATTTCTTGTTGCACACTTTTCATCGCTCCCTCTCAACAAGAAAGGCTTTCTCTCAAACCTGATCCTGTAACTTTGGAATGTTCTACATGCAACACATCTACTCGGTCCACTTGCTCCAACAACACTTGGATCAAAAACAGTCCCAACTAACCACTCTTTTGGGCTAGGAACATACTGTAATGCTGAAGCTCTACTTGCTACTGACAAGTGATCCCTCTCTGACATCTGCGCTACTGCAACGTCTCCATGCATCTCGCACCATTGCACACCTCTTTGTGCCACCTAGCACTGTACAAAACACTTGTGCCTCTCGCATTGGTGTAGCTTGCTAGCTATGCGTTGTCTTGGGATTCCCTGCACTGTCGCTCTCTGTGCTGCTCCATCCCCTGGAATTAATAATATATTCTTTTGTTGGGATTCCCTGCACTGTCGCTCTCTCTGCTGCTCCATCAGTTAGTGATGATGTATCTAAGGAAAATCTTTCCCTGACTGAAGACTACATCATAGCCTCTGTCTTCTAGCATCGCGATCAACACCAAATTTCTCTTCAGTCTTGGTATATACTTGACAGTATTCAAGGTAAGGCGAGCTCCATGCTCCCTCTAAAAAATAACCGTGCCTTCACCCGAGACACTATACTTTTCATCATTACCCATCGCTATGAGTATCTAGAGATCTCTCTCCTCCAAAGTACTAAACAAACTCTTGTCACTGGTCATGTGGAAAGAAGCTCCACTATCAAGAAACCAACCACTTCACACCATGGATGAAACCATGCATGTGAAGAGTGTAAAATCCAACTCAAATTGTGAAGCAAGTGCCTCACCTTCGGATCCTTCCCTTAATCCCTTCTTGGATTTCCTTCATGGACAATGTGCAGCATAATGGCCCACCTCATAACAACGAAAGCATCACACTTTGGATTTTTCAACCTTCTACCCATCATTGGATGAACTGTATTCAGAAAGAGAAACCTTCTCCTTTCCCTTCTTCCCCTTACTCGCTAAGGCACAATTCTGCTCATCATGCATATATGAAGAACTGTCTCGAGTGCTCTGTCTGATCTCCTCCTGCATCAAATCCAACCATAGTAGTTCCCAATCTAGCAGTTTCTCCCTTTCATTCACCGAGTCCTGGTAGCTATGTTAGCTCTTAGGAAGGCCAAGGAGTGCTAGACTCACCATATCCTCGTCCGATGTCATGAACCCTACACTTGCAAGCTCATCCCTTCATGTGATGAGCTTGGTTAGATACATAGAGATCGTCTCATCCCTTTCACACTTGATCTTTCGAAGTTTGTCCATAAGTGCCAACTTCCTCTAATCACCGCTATTCTGATATAAATCTTTCAATTTTTTCCACATTGCATGCGGAGTCTCCTTCCCATGGAGGCTCGAGACAATGTGATCTTGCACTCCCTCCAAGATAATTCTCCTAGCTCTAGCCACATAGTTCCTCCATTCCACCTACTCAGTCTTGTCAGTAGGCTTAGGAATTCCTTGATTAATGAAATCCTTAAGGCCATTATCTTCCAAAACTGCCTCCATGCAATCCTTCCAGGCTATATAGTTTGAGCTTCCATCAAGGGCATACTTAAGCCTCAAACCATAGAATGTCATCGAAGAAATAGATGTGATAAGAACTTGAGATCTATATCCCGAATAATAAACTTCGAATTTCTCTTACTAGTATATTGTTCTTTCTTGAACACATGTGCTTTGATACCATGTAGAACTTTTTCTACAAATCAGCTAGCTCCGATAACATGTAGAAATTCCCACTGTAGATCACCTAATAATGCAATGTAATAAAGAAAAACACTTGATCTACTTCTTCAAACAATTTAGCGGAAGCTTAATCAACCATGAGCAACATCAATAAGAACACATATAACTAATATGGAGAAATCAATCACACATAACACAAGATATATCCAGGGGAAAGCACTAGCATAAAACCCCAACCATGTATTATCCATCAAGTGGAAATCCTCTTCACGATACAAGAAGACTTAGCTCTCAAGCAATTCCTTTCTAAATAAACTATGAAGATATGAAGATATGTCTCATGAACCACCCAAGACCTATCTATATAGGCTTTCCCTATGGTCCTTACGTAGTTTGCTTAGGAAATAATAGCAAAAGAATATGTTATTAATTCCAACATACCAAAAACAACCAATGGTCCAACTACGTATTGCTTGAGAACACTAGTTCCTCAACCATGCAAAAAATACTTACTAGAAATAGGTAAGCATCTGATAGTACATTGTCCCACATCTGATCTCAATTGGGTCTCTGACAGAACTGACATGCAACAATTATCCATGAGTGAATCCTTAGTTATCGAAAATAATATTTGTCACATGCATGCAAGCATTAACAAAGTATATTTTACTATTTTAACAACTTGTTTAAATAATCTAACTCGACTAGACTAGTTAGAACTAATTCAACTAATTCTCTCATTATAGAACTGAACCTTATCTCCTTTAATCAAGGGATAAATTCCTAAATCAAGGGAGAAAATAATTGCATGATCTCACAAAGGCTTCAAGTTTAATTTTCCATAATTAATTAACTCATGGAGATTAATTAATTAATATTTTAAACTGTTGTTAAGAACAAAAATAATTTTACTTCCTATAGATAGACTAGGGACTGCTCTAAATAGGAAGGGACCCATAAATGCTAATTTTAGAACTTTCTATTTTTAGCAGTTTCACATCTCACCCAATATGGCCAATGACCTCATTGGCCAAACTGCTATTTTTAGACATGCTATTTTTAGACATGCTATTTTTAGACATTCTATTTTAGACATGCTATTTTTAGACATTCTATTTTAGACATGCTATTTTTAGACATGCTATTTTTAGCATGTCTATTTTTGGCACATTCTAAACTTAGCATTTCTTGATGCACACTTTTCAACATCATGCTTAGATGATGCCTCAAAATGTTCTGCAAAAGGTGTGTCATGCAGCTTCCTTATACTTATCTCCCAAAGTGCATACTTAGGGTGGAACATATGATGCCTCTATAGTAGGTCACGCCATACCTAAACATCTATTTTTTTAACTTGTGCATTGACCATATGCCTAAATTGGGAAGTGTCTCTCCTATCCCCATTGCATTATGTCCCATCCAACTATCTGAGTTAACTGCTATGTGTTATGCTATATGTGATGAGAGCATTGAAAAATAAATAAGGAAACCTCTCTAATAATATATAGAACTATAAAATGTTAGATGGGTGGGTCAATGCAGTTACATGATCAAGAACCCATTCAGATACAAAAGGGAATCCCTACAAGTATCTTGCTCTCTGATTCTGATTAGGTGATGTTCCAATTGATGATCAATATTTAAGGAATGCAATTCTCCATGATGATCATATGTACACTCAGTGATGTTTGGTAAGCCAAACTTAATGGTATGCTCAATGTCACGATCAATTGACCTCCTTAGAAGAAATTCTTCAAGATCCCATTATGTAGTGTCATACATCATTACATACAACCATGCATCCTTTTTCTCCTCTCCAAACAAATGCACATCAAAACATATATTTGTGCACCATTGGATACCACTACCTACTATCTTAGCTTCATGTATTTTATGATATCCCACATGTGCCAATAATCTACCACTCTACTAGTGAAACCACTATGATGTGAGTCATATCTCCACATTTCTGTTGGTAGAACTAAGCGACGTAACTACTTAGTTTTAAAGGGTGATGTCAGTGTTGAGCCTATCCACAGTGGCTCGCGTACCTAATACATAAATGGAAAAACATTGTCTCCATAAAATGCCCTTCCTAATGGCACTCCAATGCCTTCCCGTCTAGATAATTCTTTCCTATAACCCCACACATGGTTGATGTAGCGAAACATCTCCTAGATTTCGATCATAAACTGACTGGCCAAAAGCAAGAACTGAAACTCACCTACAGAATGTGTGTGCTAGGTCACTGGGTCAACTATCCCACCAACACCATAGTCATTCTGCACCTCTGGTACATGATGGAAAGCCACACCTAGATCCCAATGGAAGCCTATGCTTCCAATATTCAACCCACTCATATCAACTGAACTTGGATCCCAAATGGATGTATCCTCATCTAAAACATCACTATATCCACATCCCATGGGTCCATAATTAGAAACCTTTGGGACATAGCTAAGTGCTAGTTCCTGAGGGTGGTATGCATCGTTAACTCTCACATGCATCTCCTCTATCAAACCATGAGTTCCCATAACATCCTGTTTTGTGATTGTTTCCATAGATAACTAATGTTTTACTATGGAGAATGAAGAAAACACAAAATTCAACCCCATCTGAAGTTTCTCAACCTGCAACTCTTATTTTTGAAGGGTCAACTAACTTATCTTTAAGGAACCCTTGGCAGTCTCAAGGTTATGTGCAATCCTATCAACTTGCTCCTCTTTCCCTATTAGTGCACCATCATATATCTCTGCAATAATGAGTATGTGATCTTTGTCTGAAAGGAGGTGCAGGTAGTTGGATTCATCTCCACCAATGCCTTATTGAGAGTCTAAAAATATGTAAGTGAAGGCTTTTCTCCTAAGCCACGATATGTCATTGCACTTATCAAATAATAATCTACCACCAATGCGTATCTATAATTAAAATTCCTCATGGATGCAACAATCTTATATTCACATACCTACAATTTCCTTGACAAATGATGGGACTCATGGTGACCATCATAATGCTTCACCAAATCATCTTCCTCTATGTCATCCTACATGCCTAACTCTTGAGAAATTTGATCAACTTCCTAGGTATCATGATTAGGTGCTAACCCACCTGAATCATCATAATCATATTTACTAAGTGATTAAGAAACTTTATCATATGTACTCTCATCCTATCCATCATATTTACTGGTATTATTAGCCTCATAGCACGGTTCTAATGGAGTATTAAAGTTTGTTGTTTTTTCAACCTCACTGCACACATCCTCAACATGAACAATTACAGGCACTTATAAGAAGTCATCCACTTCTTCAAATTTGAGCCCCTCTTTTTTCTTCCCAATTGTTAAAAAGTGGCTTCAACCATTTAGTATGTTCTAATAATGTTATTAAATTCTTTTGATATCCATGAATAACTTGTAAAATTCCCCCATGATTTCCTAATTTTCCTTCATCATTCCAAACTAGAGAGGGTTATTTTCCTTGGCAACTTCAAAAGTCATAAAATTAGTATCTAAAGCTTCCCCTCAAAGCCAATAGCTATCTAAGGACATGCTTTGATACCAATATAACATACCCTATTAGAAGTCTCTTAAATATGTCACTAACATTTTAAGTTCTTGTTGCAATTTTTAGTAAGAAATTTCGTCAAATAGTTTCATGATATTTGGTTGTAGATGCATTCTTATGATTTTAATTACAAAAAGGAAATACAAAACATTAAACAACTGATTAAAGTGCTCTAAATCAATGATATCACATTCATTCAACACCTAGGAATATAATAAATCATTGATGAAAGGTTTATATCAGGCATACATTAATTGAAGCGATAGTAATTTCACCACTGTAAAAAAAGAGTACAATGACCAATAGAGTGATGAAACCTAGTATATATGTTCAATATAATATGCTAAGCTTGGATCCTCTAGAAAGGTACCTTTGCTACAACTACATGTATATTACAAAAGTACACTTCTAGGATAGAAAAAACGTTTTTACCTCAATTAAATATTATTCCATGCAAAGATTAACCATTCAACCACTAGATCTTCTCATACTTACATGGATATAATGCTCAAAATTATTATATAGATAGGAAATAATGATATTAGACCTCTTTTGTACCCACACTATCAAAGAGGGGAGTACCCCGACCTAAAGAATAAACATAGATAACTCACATTGTTGAAAATGCAACAAGATGATGGAGCTTAGTGAAAAGAAGTCACCTTCACTATGTGGTCCCGCAGGCTATTTTTGGCGCAAAGTCTATTTTTAGACTATGTCTATTTTTAGACATATAGATCATAGTCTATGAGTTGTAGGATGCTATTTGTGGATGATTGGTCAAGTTGGTAAAAATAGATGGACCTCTATTTTTAGACATATGGGCGGAGTCTATTTTAAGACTGCCAGGCTAAAAATAGAACAGTCGAATATTATTAGCTCTTAACAATATTTGGACTATAAACGTTATCTTATTCTCTTGGAGCACTTCAGTTCGAGCTACAAATGTGTCACATGCAACTTCCAGAAGGAAATACACTTTTCTTATGGGTTACTTGAGCTATTGCATGAAGGACTTTAGTTAGAACTCAAGTGATTGAGTTTGGTGGAGTTGAATGAGAGTGATGGAGTTGTTTAGTTTGACTTAGTTGAACTATTGTATTTAGTCTAACTACAAATACACTAGTGATGAGTGATGTGAATTAGTTTATTAATTAAATTCTCTAAATTATTAACTCATGAATCAACTAAGGAATACATCAGTTAACTCAGTGCATGGACAGTTCAGTGGAGACAAGTGTTAGAGATGAGTGAAAGGGCAAGATAGCTTTCAGTTGTGACTATAGTTGTGCATGTGATTTGCACAATCAGTGGATTGAGATTGCCAATGAGGATTGCATAGTGTTACACAAGGGAAATACGAGTTTGGATCATTCAATCTCATTCTATTCTCATGCAGGATTGCGCAGTGGAGGCAGGCAAGCAGTGGAGAAGATTTGAGCCAGAGATTGATTCAGATCTGAGCTAGTTTGTGTGTAACAGGTGGAGATAGTGCTAAGTACTTGTGAGGAGTATTGTACTATGTATTGTTACATGTTCTCAATCAATATAATATACAGATAGTTGGGGGTTTTCAGTTTCATGCTTTCCCCGTGATATACTATGTTGATATGTGTGATTGATGCTTCAATGTGTGCATGCGATTGTTTCTTAATTCCGCAAAATTGATGATCAACGTAGAGGAGATTATGTATTATGCATGATTCCACAAATAGTGTATAATCAGGATAATCTCTGTGAATAAGTGTCATATTATTCAAAATTTCTACATGGTATCAGAGCTCTCTGATTTGTAGAACAATTTCTACATGATATCGGAGCGTAGTTCATCATCGGATCTATTATTCAGAAAGTGTTTACATTTTATTTCTTCAAGTAGAGTCTGTAATTAGGCCAGATAGCCTTTAGATTCATCCTTCTTTTGGAAGATGAGATATCCGGTGAATGCCCATACAATCGATCTCTATATGAGAGATACTTTGTTCTCACGAATTTTAGATCAGAAGTAGTTGAGTTTTGAGCTGGTGGAATTCGAATTTGCAGCAGTGTTTTCTTGGTGTCAAAGTTGAAATGTCTTTGAACAGATTGCGATTGGAGTATTCCCTTGAAGGCAGCTCGAACTATATTACATGGAAGGATAGGATGGAGGCGGTGTTAGATGATAATGGGTTGAAGGAGTTCATAGATGCGGATGTCCCAAAACCTGCTGATGCTGCTCAAGTTAGGGATTGGCAAAAGAAGACAACAAAGTGTCGTAGGATTCCGTTGGAGGGTGTGAGGGATCGCATTTTGTCCAACCTCCATGGAAAGACTTCTCCATACTTGATGTGGAAAGTGTTATATACCTAGGGGGGATAATATGGGGTACACATGGAGGTACCCAAGGTAATAATGTAATAATGGGATGGACCATAGTAATAAATAAGGTGGTTAACCCATATCATGTAAGTGACCACAAGTAGTTAGTAATAAGGTAATGGGCCCATGGTATTAGTTCGATGGTATGAGGGAACCATGGTAATGATCCATGGTATTGTATGTATGAGGCCTATATAGAGGCTAGAGACTCTACATGGAGAGAGGTTAAGGAATAGTGTTAAGGAATTGTGTGAAGTATTATTGTATGTACAGGCATATGGCTTCTAGAGTGTTCTCCTTCCTTAAGGAGTGAATGTATGTTGTTGCCCTGGTTTCGATGTCAATAAAAAAGCATTTCTATCTATTTTGATCTTGTTATTATTGGGTATATTTGTTATTTCTCATATATTCTGGTTAAGATCTATAACAAGTGGTATCATAGCTATAACAAGTTGTATCAGAGCACTTTCTTGGGCAAAATAGTGGAGACTTTTTTTTTTTAATTTTTTGTAGGATTTCAGGGGTGGTGCAATATATACAAAATATAATTATATATCTAGATTCTATGTGAAAAAATACCCGATTTCAAAAAAAGATCGATCGAATCGGAGTCCAGATGAAGTAGATATCGTTGATCTAAAAATCAATGGTGTTGTAGACAATTTTTCAGGGCAACAAGTTTGCGGCACAGATATGGATATCTTACTATAAGATATGTAAAATCTAATCATAGATCTGGATTCTTTGTGAAAAAATACCTAATTCAAAAAAAAAATCAGTTGAATTGGAGTCCGGATGAGGGAGATGTCGCTAATTTAAAATCAGCTCTTTTTTCAAACATTTTGGGTGACAACGGGAGAATTGCAGTGCAGAGCTAAAATTTTAGTACTTAGATCAGGATTTCTATCACATGGGCAGATGCAAAATGGTTGTTACATTTCCAAAAATAGTTCATAATACTGATTCTGAGCAATATTGACGGAATTGTGACCATTTCAAATTTTCGGCAATTTTTTTGTGATGGGAGGCCTAGATCAGAAATTGAAGGACTTGTATAAATTTGATGGCTCTAATCCAGCCAAATGGCTAGCACAAATGGAGAAATATTTCAAATTGGATTACGTCTATGATGATGACACTCAACTTATGATGGGGAGCATGTACTTGGACAATGAAAGACGACAATGGTGAAAAGGGCATCAATGTGGCTATGGAAGGTTCTTGACTTGGGACGCCTTGAAAAAATCTCTTATGGACCACTTTGACTGTAAAACTAATCTTGTAGATAAGCTCACATAGACAGACACACATCCTAGCAAAGATTTTATTTTTCCAGGAAAGAAGGAAACCAAGGAACCTAAAGGGTTATTTTCTGCTGATATCTCCTTATTATAGGTTCATGGATTGATTCAGAAAGAGAAGATCATTGTTTCTATAAATCCTAGTTTCAAACATAATTTTATCAATGTTAATTTGGCAAAAAAATTGCAAGTTCCCACAAAACACATTGAAAACACACAGGTAGATGATGAGGATGTCCAAGTGTATAAGGATTTGAAGATTTCTATGGATAAGTATGTGTTGCATGGTGATTTTTATACTTCAGAGACGGATAATATGGATGTTGTTTTGGGATACCCATGGATGGAATCAGTGGGTACTATAAATATTAATGTGTAGAAGAAATTCCTGAAGCTCTGGTATAAAAAGAAGGAAATTACATTACAGGATATTTCCATCAATAAACAGGTAGAGTCCACGGAGGTTAACACAAAAGATATTCCAGGGACTGACATATCAGATGATGAGTAGTTGATGGTCGAAAATCAAACACAAACAGAGGCTGAAGCTGAAAATGTAACAGGTGCTGACACATCTGAATAGGTTCTACCACAGGCCTAAGCGAAACCCTTCAACAACAAAAGGCATCCCCTTGAAGCCAAAATAGCTCTGATACCAAATGTACGTTTTAACCCCGTATAGAAATTACGTGCATACAAATTCTAAAACATAAAAAATAAACTATGTGACAGCATAACACATAAAACACGTACACACAAAGATTTTCCCCTCGATCCCAAAACTGGGACTACGAGCTTGATTTTTCATTATGTTCCTTTCAATGTAACAATACATATTTATACATTCTGAAGTATCCAATACCATGGAACGAAAACCTTTTCATCCAAAACCATGCACAAAACCATAGGTAGGTCTACCCAACCTAATATAGGGTCTAAAAAAAATTTCCTCAGCCCATTTTCGTGGACCCCGTAGAGAGGGGCTACCCGCTCCCCTCAAACACCCTGAACAAGGGGGGGCTGCGGCCTCTGTTGCGCAATCAATGCAAGGAAATGGGGGCTATCTCCCTCGCTACGCAATTAGCACAACGGGGGGGTGTTTTTTCCCCTGCTACGCAATTGGCGCAACGAAGGGGGGGCTCCCCTCATAAACTACGTAGGCTAGTTGTGGAAAGAATATAACATAGCCCAACAAAATCAACATACATCAATCACGCATCTTCCTTTCAACCCATCTATTTTCCTACTCCCTGTCGCATCCAATAATCAATCCCCCTCTACCATACATCTCTCATCGATTGTCGAAAAGCTCTGACACCAGCTCCCCAATATCTTTGCCTTGAATGATGTCCAAAAGACACAGCCGATCTATGTATCATTTTGTTCCATTGTTTAGATAGTTAGGTTTAATAAATTATATATATATATATATATATATATATATATATATATATATATATATATTATATATATATATATAATATATATATATATATATATATATATATATATATATATATATAATATATATATATATATATATATATATATATATAAGAAGAGAGTTCCTCCAAGAAGAACAAGAAAAAAATGGTGACCAATGATGAGTTACAAGTTGATATTAACTTCTACAGAGATGAAGTCAATAACATGTGACATCACCTCGGTAAATTGGAAGAATAGAAAAAAAAAATAATGGAGAACAAAATAAGTTGATGTTGATGATGAAGAAAAGATTGTTGAGTGACCTCGTAATTGACAAGCCTACCAAAAAACTCAATGAAAATAGTGAGAAGATTAATAAAATAATATAGATAATATACACATCGATGTTACAGTCTTCTCCCTATTAGTAGTAGGAATAGACCAAACAAAGCAAGTGAATTTGATCAACCAAAGCAACCCAAAATACACTTTTTAGGTAGGTAGTACTAGACCATGATTCTAGAAATAAGTTGTCATTGAATTTTAAATCAGTTACCAAAATATGACAGAAACAACTATAGATGATCAATTGTTTAGGTAAAAAAAATAGACAAATTGTTTGGATCAAACCCACCATTAGATGAGAAAGAAAAGATTTTGACCACCTCCAACATCTATGAGGGTGAAGAATATGATTGTTTCCTCTAGTGGACGAAAAAGTGTGACATCCATTCTTTTCATTTGCAAGGATTCAAAACAACACTATTATAGAGATTTCATGACAAAGGCAACGACAACCTATACAACAAATTTTTACTTCTCAAATAGAAGGGGTTTATAAGTGATTATGCCCATGAATGGGAGATACTAGTGATACCACACAACAAATTCACTAAGGATTAGCTATTGACGATGTATATTTTTTGACTAAAAGACTATTTTTTGTTTTCAATTCAAACTATACAAGCCCAACATTATTGAATAAGCTAGGCATGAAACTAGGCTTACTGAGCAAAAAACAAGTTTAGCGGGTGAGGGTTCATCAAGGAAGTTGAAAACCAACAATAATACTCAGGTAATAAAGAGGAAAAAATGAAGACACTATGGAGACAAATGTTCATCAGAAAACATATGCCTGAATAAGACATTATATACTTATGAAGTTGTGGTGTCAAACATTTCAAGTCATGAGTTAGAGAAAAGGATGAAGAAGAAAAATAATTATATCAATTTT
This sequence comes from Pinus taeda, assembly GCA_000404065.3. Classification (NCBI taxonomy): domain Eukaryota; kingdom Viridiplantae; phylum Streptophyta; class Pinopsida; order Pinales; family Pinaceae; genus Pinus; species Pinus taeda. The sequence goes on from APFE031609751.1 coordinate 48,070, forward strand.
TAGGAAGATTAAACATAAGGGACATAAATGTGAAGACATGTCCTTACACTACTATAAAATAGTAGATGTAAGTACAAAATCTTGATGATGACACCATTATAATGTACAATGTAGATTTAGACCATGAGGAAACATGACAAAAAATAATCATTCACTACAATCTCATGTTTCGAGCAAAATGAGGATGAAATTACATTCCACCCACACCTTCAAAAGTAGAGAACCCAATCTCTAAGAGGAAAGAACACTAAGCTTACAACACCACCAAAAAGCATGACAAGGAGATTATGACCCAAAACCTTGAATCTTAAAGGGATCATAAGAGGCAAAAATTGTCGATATACTAGGATATTCTAGCAATACTCATAATTGTATGAACATTGATCTTGCTAAACAACTTAATCTTTGTGTGTGCTTAGAAAAGAACCTAACCATGATTTTCACTATTGGGAAAAATTTCGAGGAAATAGGAGAATTTTATAAGGTTTCAATGGGGATACAAGAACTAGAGCTACAAACATAACTCTATGCCCTACCGCAAAAAAGAAATGGATCTAGTGTTAGGTGTAGAATGGTTAGCAAAGTTAGGAAGCTATACTACATAACTTGAAGAGTAATTCATGGAGTTTAATTAGCAAAGTGAAGACTATAAATCATATGGCATTGACAGCCCCATCCTTAAACAAGATGCAAACACATACAAGAACTTCACCAACACATGAGGCACAAATAAAGTCAAACTCATAAAATTAAATAGATGTCACTCCATAATAACATGAACTACTAGAAAACCCTACTTATTATGCCTTTAGAACAAAGCATCTCTGAGAGAGTCTCAATGTTATTAATAAAATAATAATAAAATAAATAATGAAATATTAATAATAAAAAATTAATTAATTAATAACAAATAATTATCTATGAAGGGTCAAAAGTTCAAATAACATGACCTTTCACCTTCGTGATGAATGAATGTCTATATAGGAAACCACCACAAAAACACGTAATAACCCTTTTCATTCTATTCAATAGAATACACATACGTTACACACAAATAAAAGTTATAAAAAAGACATTTATTGGTGTTCTAACAATGTCTTTATATAAGTTAACACAAAATTAAAATGGAAATTGAAGTATTTATTTATGTTCGACATTGATTGCTTTTGTTATCACTGTTTTTTCATTTGTTCATGTAAGAATTAATTTATTATTTTTAAATATAAATGTACGGGGCATCTCCCTCATACTAGGTTGCAAGTAATGTTATGAGATAACTTCTCCCTCATACTTGCTATAGGGCATATGTCTATGTAATAATCTTGATTAATATAAGAGGTCTTTGGAAAGAAACATGGGTTTTAGTGATTTGTTTAGTATTTTCAGTAAATCACAGCTTAATAGATTGATACCAACCATGATTATTGATATCTACATTTGTATAAACCTTCGAGTATAAAAAGTAAAATAATTCTCATTAAACCTTCTTTAAAACTAATAATAACAATATAATTATTTAAATTATATCTTTATTTTTATTTATAAAATTAAAATTATATTATATATGGTAGAAAACGTCTTTATACACCATATTCCACTATCTACTTTATCTAAAAGACCACTTTTCTTTAATAATACCTAATACGATAAAATAACCATATTCATTTCTTTAGTAATACTTAATACCATAAAATAATTTGTTGTTTGATGGATAATATATTCTTAACCCATAGTGGGACATGAGGGTAGCTACTTCATTGGGATGTTATCCCCTCCATTCAGTTTCAAATATGATAAGGGGAAACCTTTGGCCAATTGTGATAAGGCTCAAGAAGTAGCCTCACCCTTATCTATGGAGAAGTTTTGGCTCCGGTTCAAGAAGAGGAGCTGGCTCCCCCCTTATCCATGGAGTCTTGGATATGGTTCCTCACTCAAGGAGTAGGCCCCTCCTTCCAAGGAGTCTTGGCTCTCGTTCAAGGAGCAGAGTAGGATCCCCCTTATCCATGGAGTATTGGTTCTAGCTCCTGGCTCAAGGAGTACGCTCCTCCTTCTCCATGGAGTATTGGTTTTGGCTCATGGCTCAGGGTTGACCTTTAGCAGGCTCCTCCTTCTCCATGGTGTCTTAGTAATGGCTCATGGTTCAAGGACTAGGAGTAGGCTACACCTTCTCCCTGGAGTCTTTGGCTCTTTCTAAGTCATATATAAAGAACCAAAACACATTGTATTAGGAATATTTAACTTTTCCTATATTTAATTAGCATATTATTTTAGGTAGTTGTAGTTTTTTTTAATTTTTTTAATATTTATATTTTTAGTTTTATTAAGAGATTAATAGAATTGGTTTAAATTAAAATTTTTAATTATATAATATATATAATTTAAATGTTGAGCTTTTTAATAGTTTATATATATAAAGATATTTTAAATAATAAAAAACCTCAATCTTTAAAAAAACTATATTGTATAAAATATATTTTTAAAACAAAAACCTAAAACATTTAAACAAATCTTTTAACTTATTTTTAAAACTTTTTATTAATATTTATTTTTAAATTTTAACTATTTAAATAAAAAATCAGAAACAAAATTTTAAAACCATAACTTTTTAAGAATAAAAATGAGTAAAAATTCCTATTTAATTTATAAACCATTTCTATCATATCAAATAGATTTCTCAATTTAAAAGCAATTTAGTATGTATCCCAAAAAAACTTACATAATTACCTCTTCTCCAAGGAAACTTATCATGATTAGATTTAAAAATACCTCTTCTCCCACGCCATCTTATCATGCTTAGATTTATAGATCATTTTAAAGTCTATAATGGAAAGATAACATCAAATAAAATAAAAATATTAGTATATTGTAAAGGCAAACTGGAGGTAGATAAATGAGATGAGACAGATAAACAGGATTAGTACCACCCCGACAAAAAGCATCACCCTTTTAACCTTATTAAAAATCCTGATTTTAAATTTTAGTATACAAACACATCATCAGGTCCCTTCCGACCGCACACAACCTGAATTCCTTGCGTATTAAACAAATACACACATACTCATCAAACTGCCAAGTCATCATTAAGTCCAAAGGCTTATGGGCAAGCCGTACGTCTATTAAAAATGCGAGCAATATGCGAAAATTATGACTTGAGTTACATTTCAAATCATGGGCTAAAAATGTGATCAATATGCGAAAATTATGACTTCAGTTACATTTCACAGCATGCGCCTCAGTATTGATGCACGTGGGACGTGAGCTGCACATGCGACCTTAGCTACGTTATTGATTTACCTAATATCTTTTAAAAAGAGTTGTTTTTTCCAATTTTTTGGAGTTAATACAGCTATGAAATTTTGATTTGTGTTATTTAAACTAGCTTTTTAATGTATATATGGATTCAACACCCTGAAAATTCTCTAGGGTACTTTTATGGTGTAGTTTTACCCATCAAATTTGTGATTTCAATGAATTACTCTTAGATTTTAGAGAAATTAGACCAGAAAAATTCATTGGAAAAACTTCCAAAAAATCGCACTACAAACATACTCAGGTTAAAAAGACATTTAATAAGAAAATTTAATTTTTTTAATTAACTATTGTTCTTCAACAATTTTTTTAAATGAAACATTAAAATTATAAAAAAATAAATTAAATATAGTATGTTATAAATTTAAGTGTTTTATAAGTGTTTTTATTAAATTGGTTTTAATGATATTAATTATTAGCTAAAAATCACAATCTCTATCTAAACATTATTACTAAAATACTTCTATAAAAATTATATAATTAACATTAAATTACATTTTTTTTTTCTACTAAATAAAAAAATTATCTTTTATTAATATTATTTTAATTTAATATTTAGATAAAAGTTAAAGTTCAAAATTTAGAATAATTTTTAATATTAAATTTCTATATATATTTTTTAATTAAATACCATTAATCTTATTTAAAATATTATATATTACTTCTAGTCAATTTAAAAAGCACTTTCTCTAATCCAAAAAATTACACAATTAAGCCTCTGCCAAAGCAAACTTGTCAGCTTAATTAAGATAAATTAAAATATCTTGAAAAAATAGAGATTTTCGGTCAATCCTCAATTATATAAGAAAATTAATTATATTTTCTAATTCTAAAATACATTAATTTATTAAAAAAGTTTAAATATTTTTATTAATCCATGAAAACAAATTTTGACTCTTATAATTCTATATATATCTGTACTAACAAAGTAATCCGATAAATTAACCTCTAAATTTAAAATTAATTGTAAACTTATAATATTTTCAATTTTTAATAAAATTAATTATAAAACTTATTTGAAAAAGTGCTTCTGAAGTAGTCGACATGAGGAGTAAGCTAGCCCGAAGATTCCTGGAGCAACGCGGAATCCGCGTGGTGTGAAGTGGTCTATCTGTTTCTGTGAGTTCGATATGGTTAAAGAGAAATCGACCGTTGTTGGAATCGGAGGGCTTGTTGGAATGTTAATTCCAACTTCCGTGCAGGAGCAGCGACGACATCAAACTTAAATTCCCGTCGGGAGATCCGATCAGCGCAGGTAGGCAGTTCAGCGATTTAGCGATGTGCGAACAACCGATATCGCATCGGCGAAATGGAAGTGGAGACTCATAAAGTTCTGTTTGTTATTTGTGATGTGCGATCGCCGATATCGCTATCAGCATATCGCTATCAGCGGCAACCAAATGGGCAGCCTTTACCATGAGATATGTTGCGACCCGATATCCCAGACCCGATGGGTATTCAACATTTTGTTTAAAGTTATTTCAGTTCCGGCAATGGCTTGTTTTATGTTTTTTTTTTATGTTTTTATGCATATATTAAAATATGTTATATTGGAGCTATCCGCAGAGATTGTGATCGGGAGTTCGCAATCGGGGAAACCATGGGTGCACACTTTTGCATATGTGTGTGCCATGCGATGAAGTCCGGACCCGATGGATTTCTAAAACCATATTGTATAATGGTTGAAGTAAAGGCCTGGAAACTAAATTCAACGTGAAGTAAAAGTTACATTGCCGTAAGTTTTCTCAGTAAACAGTAAATGCAATTTACTGTGGGTTGGTAAGTTTAAGTGAGGTTTTTTATTTTTGCCTGAGCGGGAGGATGGGCACCAGTAAAAGCCAGTAAGACCATTTAATTTTTACTGTCTTTCTTTTACGGAAGTATGGCGATGTAAGTAACCTCTCCTGTAGTTATATAGGCATGTAATTTTTTTTGGTAAAATGAATGTAATGAAAGGGAGGCACAACAGTGCGTATGAGTTGTTCTGTGTATGTAAAAGGATACACGCTGCAGCGTGAAAAATTATCCATATGTAATTCTTACACAGAGGTGAATTATTATTGGTGAATCCCTCTGTGAGAGAGGAAGATCATAGTCTGTAATAGCAATCTTTTAATGAATAGAAATCCTTGGTGTGTGTATGCAACTCTGTCCTCTGTGCTCAGGAATTTTTTTTTATGTTTCCGCTGTGTTAAAATTCCTGTGGAAAAAGGAAAACAGAGCATTGTCTCTGTGTGTGAATTTTTACTGTTGTTTTTGGGATTTACCAGAAAAATCCCCAACAGTGGTATCGGAGCAGGTTTAGGCTCTTTGAAGACATTCAAAGAAGCTGTAGGAAGGTTTTTTTTTGCAGTAACTTCTCGAGCAAAGTGAAGACTCAGTAAAAGAATCCAGGTATCTCTCAGACCAGTTTTTGTGTTAATACTGAAAGAACAGTCAGTATTTTAAATACATAGTCAAGGATTTAGAAGCGTAGCTGAGAATGCAAAGAATGGCTAGCACAAGCACTAGTATGGGTTTGTTTAACCCTCAATTCCCACAGTTTAATGGGACAAACTATGACTATTGGGGAATAACCATGAAATCCCTGTTTGCCTGTCAAGATTTATGGGAACTTGTTGAAGATGGTTTTGATGAACCAACAAATGAGAATGAGTTTAACAGATTAACTCAGTCAGAGAAAGACCTATTGAAGATCAATAGGAAGAAGGATTCAAAAGCCCTTGTATTTTTGTATCAAGCATTAGACAAGAGTGTGTTTCCAAGGATAGCAGGAGCTAAGACATCCAAAGAAGCATGGCAAACTCTTAAGACAGCCTACCAAGGCATGGAGAAAGTGAGGACAATGAAACTACAGTTGCTGAGGAGAGATTTTGAGAATATGTGCATGAAGGAGTCAGACAATATTGACTCATTCTTCACACATGTAATTGGTTTGGTCACACAAATGAGGACTCATGGAGAAACCATTGAAGAAAGGAGGATTGTGGAGAAAATATTGAGGGTCTTACCCTCAAAGTTTGATGTTATTGTTACCACCATAGAAGAGACAAAGGATCTCTCAAACTTTTCAGTTGATGAACTTCATGCATCACTGATAACTCATGAGCAGAGGTTGAGTAGAAATGAAATCTCATCTCTAGAGCAAGCCTTCAAGACCTAGATGCCCTTTGGAAGAGGAAGAGGTCAAGGCAAAGGAAACAAGAGAGGAAGAGGCAGAAGCCAGAACAGAGGTGGAAGGAACAGCCCAACAAATGCTCAAGGAAGAGGCAGCAATTCAGATCAGAGTCAAGGCCAAGGCAGCAGCCAACAAAGAGGACAACATCATG
>APFE031609753.1:9449-45711 GCA_000404065.3 Pinus taeda
GGGGGGGATGGGCCCCCCCAGACCCCCGCAGGGGGGACAAGTGTCCCCCACACCCCCCCGCATGGAGGGGTGTACAAACTTCCTGGGGTATACATCCAGCTGAAACAAAGACCTCTTAACAATCATGCTCCACACACAACATTGACTACAGGAAGTTGAAGAAGGCAATGATCAAGAACAGGTAGCCCTTACCGAGGATTGATGATTTGTTCGATCAACTAGAGGGAGCAATTGTGTTCTTTAAGATCAAATTCAGATCGAGATACCATCAAGTACACATCAAGGAAGAGGATATCTTGAAGGTTGTGTTTAGGAATAGGTATGGACATTATGAGTTTGTTGTTGCTACATTCAGTTTAAATAATTCTCCAACTACATTCATGAGTTTGATGAATAGTGTGTTGTGTCCTTATTCAGACAAGTTTGTTATTGCATTCATTGATGACACACTGGTATATTCTAGGAATGAGGAAGAACATGCTAAATCAGCTATATGATAAGCTTAACATGTGCATCTTCTTTTAGACTCAATCACATTACTTGGGGCATGTTATCTCTAAGGAAGGCATAGCATTAGGTCTAGAAAAGATAAGGGTTTTCATGGAATGGGCAACTCCTAAAAATGTGGATGATGTGAGATCATTCATCAGATTGGTAGGTTACTATAGGAGGTTCATCAGGAACTTCTCACACATTGCATATCCTATCACATAATTACAGTGGAAAGGTAAGAAGTTTGAATGGACAGCAGAATGAGAAGACTGTTTTGAGCATCTTAAGTAGTTATTGACAAGTGCACTAGTGCTAAATATTGTGGATCCAGATAAGGAGTTTGTAGTGTGTACAGATGCTTCAAAGAGGGGACTTCATGGAGTTCACATGCAAGAAGGATAGGTAGTGTGCTATGAGTCATGGAAATTGAATGAGCATGAGCATAAATATCCAATGCATGATATTGAGCTAACAACTATTATACATGCATTGAAGATGTGGGGACATTATCTTATGGGTAGAGGGTTTATGTTGATGATCGATCATAGTGGGTTGAGGTACTTGTTTGACCAGCTGAATCCAAATGTGAGGCATGTTAGATGGTTGCCTACATTTACAGAGTTTGACTTCGAGATTAGATACATAAAAGGAAGGAGAACCGAGTTGCAGATGCTCTTAGAAGGAAGGTAGAGGTGAATCATATAGTAGCTATAATCTCATATGGTATAGAGTTACAGGATAGGATCTTTCATATAGGATAGTGGGATGACAAATACATCAAGATCATGCACATGTTACGGTTGAGTACAAGCATAGGTATAGGTTTAGGTGTAGGTACAAGGGATCAGGATGAAAACTATCATCTCATGGCAGAAGGCTTGGTAAGGTTTCGAGACAGGATCTATGTGTCGAATTGTAGTGACCTTAAGAAGCTTATCTTGAGCAAGTTTCATGTGAAACCATATTTAGTTAATTTATGATATCATAATAGATTTACAACGGTGATCAAGTTTTACTATTCGTTGAATTTGAAGAAGGAAGTGGCCGAATTCGTGCCTAGATGTTTCGACTATCAACATGTAAACGTGGAATGCAAGCATCCAGTTGGTCTACTATAGCCTACTTCGATTCTAGAATGGAAATGGGAGGTAATATGCATGGATTTCATCATAGGTCTTCTGAGGAAAGTGAGGAAGCATGATTCTATTATGGTCATGGTTGACAGGTTGAGCAAGGTAGCACATTTCATTCTGTCGAAGACTACATATTTAGCCAGTGAGGTAGCACATGTGTCTATTAGAGAGATGGTGAGACTACATTGTGTTACAGAGAATATTGTGTTGGATAGGGATGCAAAGTTCACTTAGAATTTTTGGAAGGAGTTATTTGCAGGCTTGGGTGCAAAATTGGCTTTCAGTAAAGCTTATCATCCATAGACAAATGGACAGATAGACAAGGTCAATAGGATCTTGGAAGATATGTTGAGGATATAGGTGATGCACCAGCAGAGGAAATGGGTGGAATATTTTCCATTAGTTGACATCACATATAATAATGGATATCAAGAGTCACTGAGGATGAGTCCTTTGGAGGCATTGTATGGATGGAGCTGTAACACTCCCATTAGCTGGAGTGATCCAGTGAAAAGGGTACTTATTGGATCATACATGTTGAAAGAAGAATCTAAAGACAACACGAGATAGACAGAAGATTTATGTAGATCAACATAGGGTGTTCAAAGAGTTCCAGGTTGGGGAGCATGTGTATTTGTGCATCAAGCCAAAGAAAATATCTTTGAGGATTGGTTCATGTGCCAAGTTGGCACCATGGTATGCAGGCCTTTCAATATCCTTGAAAGGATTGGACCAGGGGCATATCAACTTGCATTGCCTCCAACAATCAAATTCCATGATGTTTTCCATATTTCATTGCTTAAGGAGTACATAAAGGTTGTTGATCATGTTATTGATTGGTATATATTACAGGTGGAGCAAGAAGGAGAGTTCCAGCTCGAGCCTCAGTGCATATTGCAGCGGAAGCATCTCATTCTTAGGAGTAGAGCCATAGAGAAAGTTTAAGTGAAATGGAATCACTTTCGGCTAGAAGAAGCTACATGGGATATGGCAGATCATATGTGGGCCCTATATCCTTCATTATTTTCCAGTTGAGGCAAAGCAGTGTTGGTTTGATGTTTGTTTATGTTTGTTTATGTTTTTCTCATGTTTTAGTATTTGCTTATGTATATGTATATGGATGTAATTACCACCATGAGCTAAGTTATAAATCTCCAATAAGAGGTATGGTTATTATCTTGTCATGTTGTCATGATGTTTTTCTTTTGAGCAGGTTCTTCATTATAAATACTAGGGGAGGCTAAGCTATAAACCTCCATAAGAAATATGTTTGATTTTCAATGGTTTTGCTAAGGTCTTGGTGCGTTTTAACACCAAGGATGTTGTTCCCCAAGGGAGAGGGTTTTGTAATATCCCTGGTGAAAATTTCATGTAATAAAAGTTAATAAAGGGAAAAATAAGACCACTGTTAAGTGACACTTATTCCAAGCTGAATGTTGGGAAAATATATCTCAGTGGGCATCATTGGATGTGTGTTTTGGCTAAGGAAAATTGGAAAAGGCTAAGGCAAAGGCATTAAAAGGAAAAAAGGCATTTTTGTCACATTTATTTATGAAAATAAAGGAAATAAGGAGAAAATTAAGGTGAAAGGTCACAGGTTGCATGTGACGAGGAAATTGAAGAAAAATAATGGAAAATGAAGAAAATAGAGGCCTCATTCATAAAAAGGCTTTCGAGGATCACTTCATGGCTTTTTTCTGTTAAACCTTTTGTTAGTTAAAGTTTAGAGCTCTCTCATTATTCTCTCTCTCTCTCCCTCTTGGTCACTTAAAATTTTCTTGGAGCACTGTAGTTTGGATCAAGGAAGGAAAGGAAAGGAAAGGAAAAGAAAGAAAGGATCAAGGAAAGGAAAGCATGACTCAAGCAGCTTCAACAAGAATACTTGTAGGTAACCTTTTTCATGTGTGATCTCCTAGCTGGTTTGGACATGCATGTATTTTCATGTTGGTGTAAGGTTTTCTTGTAGTCGATATCATGGTTTTGTTGGGTTATGACAATGGATTTTAGACTAGCCTAGTCTCTTTCTGGATGCCATGGTCTGTTGGTATGCTATTTCAGTTTTTGAGCTTTGGAATTGTGAGATGGATTTCGGAATCTAGGTCAGAGGTGGTCTCAAGGTTCATTCTGAAAGGCCTAGGAATACCTTGACTGGTTTTGGCTGGATACATGGTAAAGCCCAAGGGAGAAATATTAATTTATGTCCTAGTGATCTGGGTTTGGATTTCGGTAAAGCCTAAGAGACAAGGAGACAAAAATTCCTCAAGGATAGTGATGGATTATGGATGGCATTCCAAGTTCAATTCGATTGTGATCAGAGCACCAATTTTGGTGTGATGATAGTTTGATCAATGTGGAAGTGTTTTAACTGCCAGATTGCCTTGGTTTTTCTTGGATTGGTTATTCTATGAGATCCCACATTCATGCTTGCAATATGGCACGAGGATGACCAACTGAAAGAGATATTTGGTTCAACCATGTCTATGGTTGGGTGGTACGTGGAAGCCCTGAACATGGTCGAATTTACCTATGATTAATAAAAGCTAATTTCTCTTACTTTTTCACTAATTCATATGTGGATTTAATGGTTGTCATATCTTTGATATTGATATGGTTTTATGTTGGTTATAAGCATGCTTGAATGACTTTTTTATGACGTGATTATTCATATATTTACCTGTAACTATTAAATGGAATAATGCAAGACCTAATTGATGATTTCGTAGTTCAATGGAGAAGGAGGTGATCATTATGGTTATGGTTCATATGTGTTTTTAGTCATTTATGCTCTGTCTTGTATCCTAGACTTGTAGGTTGCATTGATGCGAAGTGTTTGACATAATGTTAGTCTTGATTGGATATACACGGGCCTAGTTTTGAGGTGATTTTTGATTGATCAACGTTTTTGTCATGTTTTGAATGAATTCTGGAAGTTACAACAAGTTATCGGTAGAGGCCGGGATTATGGGCTTGAAAAGTGGCTTACATCTCGGCGTCGCTGGCACAAAACTGGTAATTTTGGACCACAGTCACTGGCAGGCATGCCTGTGAGAGAAAAATTAGGTTGTCGGCCAATTGCTTACCCATAGCATGAGAGTGACTATGGCCTAAGGGCTATAGAATAGTAGTGGGACCCAGGGATAGGTTGTTTGAGTGTCTGACTTGTCTCCTGAGGGTTTTGTTGATGACGTTAGATGACTGTATGTGATGTTCCATCGATTCCACCTCCTTAAGGTGACATGGGAGGTAAAATACTATCATAGTAGCATTTGTCTGCATGTTTACCCTGGTTGGCATGGTTGCTTTGGGTATACCTGGGAGGGGGTGTTACAAAATATCAGATAATTCTCTGAGAAATTGCATAAGGAAGTAGGGCCTTGGAAGGATGCAAAATTGGTTAACTGTTCACTTGAGATGGTTTGTAAGGAAGAGAGATAGATTATACCTATGTAGGAATTGTTTAGGTTGAACAAGCATTGTATTTTGTTCTCAGATCTTCTGGTTAATGCAATATAGATAGTCAAGGTTTTGAGAGTTTCTTTCCTGAGAAAAACATTGTGTCATGTGTGATTGAAATTCTTCCTTTTATTCTTAGTGTTTTTGTTGATCAATTTTTGTTTCCGCTAATGAGTAGAGTAGATTCAAGTCTTTTGTTTTATCATATTACATAAGTAGTTTGAACCTACAAGTACAAATCTACATAGATATTATTGTTAAGAGTTAAAATATGTGATAATATTATAACATTAATAATTTAGAAAGTTATTTTTTTTATCATCAATTTTATTGGAAATGTGATATTAAATCATTATAAATTTTAAAAAATAGTTATCTTTATTACCAATATGTTTTTTCTTACCAATAGAATATGTTTTTTTAAATAGATTTATACTAATTTAAAATATTATATTTAAATTGGACTTAACTGTATGTCAATTATGTATATATTATATAGAATTATGTAAATTATGGTCTCTACATTGCTCTTTATTTAAGGCTTTTCCATGGTCTGCATCTTCATCTGGTCTTGATGATGAACCATGCTTGTTGGTTCGAAATGCGTCGGCTAAAAATTTCTCTTATACGATTTCTACGAAAAGAGTTTTCTTAATTCATTATGGATCACACAAACCTGAATTCAAAAATAAAAAAGACGTTGAGAAATTATTTATCAAAAATACATTTAATTAACTTATTTACTAATTTTATCTTCATTTATTTTTTAGATTGTATTTAATATGAATAAATATTAGATATAAAATATAAATACTTTTAAACTAATAAAAAAATAATATTAATTGAACTATTTTAGAGTTAATTTAATTTATTTAATGATTACATAATTGAAGTTGATATTTAAGGATGATAATATCATTCATTAAATATATTTTAATGTGTAAAAATACATAATATTAATGACAATCAAATGTACAAATTATTAATAGGATATTTAATATTAGAAAATAAAATTGATTATATATATATGAAAGAAGGTTAGTCGAATTATTGCAAAGTTGAATTCTATTTAAATTTATAATATAATTAACAATGATTTAAATTTTAAAATTTAAATTATATTAATTAATATCAATATTATTACTATATTTTTATTAAAAAGAGTTTAGTTGATTTTATTTGAAATTGAAATTTCTATTTAACTATATATTATATTAAATGAATTAAACAAATTTTATAATTATATTAAATGATATCAATTATTTTATGATATTTTTATTAATTAGTTAAATGAAATTTATTAATTTAAATATTTTAAATAACTTTTTTCTATGGGGTTGATGAGTAAAGAAAAGGGGATTTTGGGGAGTGGTAAAAAATGAATAGGCTTGTTATGTTGGCGTGCTTATGCTAGATGAAGATGATGTAGTCGATGGAGGTTATAAGTCTTCACTAGTGGTTGGGACTTTGGTCCCGCGTTCTTATAATTTACAATGGTTTTTCTCTTATTGACTCTACTCAGTATAAAGGGGCTTATAATGAAACTCGGGTATACAGAAAGTCTTGGGTGTCAAAAAATGGGGAAGGGTTTTCTATGGCTACTATCACTATGTACTCTTGGTATGAAGGGGAAGCAACTCCTAAGGAATTCCAAAATATTGAGGTAATATCAATATTTTGTTTAATTTGGTTTAAAGGAAAGATAACAGAAGAGTATGCCATCTAAGATCTTGGCATATGGGATACCCTTCATTCACGATTGCAACTCAGAGGGGAAAGGCTAAATCTTTGGTTTTCCTTTGTGTAGAAAACTAATAATTGAGTTTCTTTCTTAACTCTTAGTCTAAGAATAAGGCAACATGGAGTCCCCACTCATTGTGGATTCAATTTCTTGTTGGTCTATTAATTAGGTATAATTAGGACTTTTGTCCCTTCTCTGGTTGTTACTATTAGATATTTTGATGTTCAAGGTTATGGTGGTTTGGGTCTACCCTTTTGTTTATAGTGTTGTAATATTCACTAATACTCAAGGGAAGGGGGGGTGAGAGGGGGGGGGTGATTTAGTATTGGAACTTTAAAACATTTTAATCACATTAATTAAGCATTAAAGGTTAACAACGCCATTCACCAATGCATAACATCATAAACAATACAGAAAATATTTTTAGACTGAAACCCTTCTAAAAGAAAAACCACTTAATGTTTTTTAATATATGTCTTAAAGATTACATTAATAAGAAGCTCCAACTTCCACTACTCTCTAGCAAGAACTAGAAGGAGGCTCCAACTCTCTAGCAACAACTAGAAGGAGGCTCCAACTCCCTAGTTTTATGAGCTCCAACTAAAAGTATGCTCAAACACTCTAGTTTTACAAGCTCTAACTAGAAGGATGATACAACACCCTCCTAGCATCAATCTCCTACCCTAACACCACATTTCCACCGTTAAGATTGAATATGTTCTCATGCTCCAACATGAAGGAGTCTCCATCCTCCTCTGTGCACCACTCAACCTATAATATTCTCTTTTCTTGATGTGATCAAAATGGATGGAATTTACCGATGGTACTTACCATGGTATTTTCCCATGGATTCTGGCCATAGTATTTTCCTTCTTTTTTCAAGGGAAAATAATAAAATAAGGTTTCTAGAGTCTCTCAAATTTATTAAAGGGGATAGGAGATAGGCATTTAGGATCATCCAAATTTTTTCTACCTAATTGTGTTTTGTTCAGAACTTGGCATAGCTAGTGCTAGGTTGATCCTAGGACGAAAACACCACGATGACATTAGTGTGGTGGATCCATTCAGGATTCACAATTGGGCTTCAATTTTTTAGACTAGCCATTGTTGAGCATCCATACATGCTATTGGTAGATGCTTCGGTATTTCTTATATCAACATGTATCTTGTTTTTAGTTATTAATATAAATAAGCGGCTACATTTTCAGATCACTTTGGTGTTCATGGCTTTTTATTGAAAACTTTTTTATTAGAACACTAAAGTGTTCCCGATCTATTAGAAATTTAATTGTTTGGGATCTTACAATAGTATCAAAACCAAGTTTTCCTGCCATCCTAAGGGTTTCTAAATTGCAACTAAAAGAAATTAGTTTCGGTGATTCTGGTTGGTCACCATAGCTAAAGATCTTGTCAATTTCAATGGTTCTCCATAGCCACCCTAATTTACCATTGTAGAAAATTGTTTTATAAATTATTGAGCTCAACTCACAGGATCAAATCTTTAGATCTATTGTACTTATCCAAACCAAGTGGTCAAATTTGTTGCGGAGGGTTTCTTTATCCAAGTACTAACTAAGTACTTAATCTTATCTGTAAGCTCGATTACAAGTGGTTCTGGGGATCTTACATTTAAAGCGCCATCGAGAAAAGATATTTGGGCATACTAATCTGGGACCTCGCAACCGTTGCAATTGGTGTCAATAATTGCATCTGGTCGTAAGCATATTCGACATGGGGCATATTCGGCTTAGATCTCAGATCAAAGAATTATGAATTTCATCTGGGTAGATGAAAATACATCCATTCAATAAGAAATTTGTTTCCAAACACAATTGAGTGTATAGAAAGCGGGGTGCCTTTGGATCCATTTGGATCCTAAATTATGAGTATCAATTAAGAGGTAATGAGGTATTTGTTTTGATATTATTTTAGGCATAGAGTGATAGTAGAATTTTGGTACAACCCTATCTCAAGTATCTTCAAACTATTGTGTAAGACTAAGATATAAATTTCTAAAGGTCGAACCTTGGTTTCCTGAAGTTGAACCCTATTATGAAGGATTGGCAAGAAGGATAAAAATATCACAGTGGCTCATTTGTTGATTGTGGAAGATGAAAGGTTCAGAATACGCAAGGTTTTGGATTAGAAAACCCAAAGGATAAATCTCATGAAGCTGAATCTATGAAAGAATCAAAATCTGTTTACCTCCTATGGCTCGATGTTTACAATAGAAGTTCAGGGTCTTGGAACAAAGGAAGGTCGAATCTGTAACAATTCTGGAATTAGTGCCACAAATATTATTAAGCTCTTATCCCTTGTGGACTGTCACGGTTAAATTGGAGCTACATGATGGATACTAGATCCAGTTCAGAGCATTTAGGTTCACAGCATAAACGAGTGGTGGAAGTGAAGACCACAGCTGACCTCAAGTTAGCTAACATCCAATCGACATGCTCCAAAGAAATACCAACTTCAACTCCATTGAATTGGTCGTAATGAACATTAGTTGATGTTGATCTTGCATGTGTTGTCAGCAAGGTATGTGATACTTAGAGTCGAGATTTGATTTTCTCGAGGTGCTAGGCTGATTTGTCAGCTGCAGGTGTGGATCTATCCAAGCCACACTAATGAAAAAGGTTGATAACCCTTGCATATATTCTCATACTGTAGAAGGCTTTGTCACATTGCTAAGGGTTTTTTCACAATCACTAACTGACCAAAGTCAAGGTTATATTCACATGGTGAAGGGAGGACGTCAGATGTTTTTCTTTTGTTTTTGTTCCTTAATGAAAATCTATATGGAGATAAGACAATGTAAATCCCAACTACAACAAGGGTGCCATGTAGAAATACCATAAACATCATTGAGGTTTCCTTGTGTCTTCATCATAGGGAGGATTCATAACTGACATATACTTAGTAAAAAGGGTCTTTTCACTGGGTTGACCTTCATATCATTTTCCCATTGGTTGAATGGTCTCACAAGTCTATTATATCGTTACCCATTAGGTCAATGAATTCCATAAGTTATACCATGTTCCATTAACATAAA
The DNA here is from genome assembly GCA_000404065.3 of Pinus taeda. Taxonomy (NCBI): domain Eukaryota; kingdom Viridiplantae; phylum Streptophyta; class Pinopsida; order Pinales; family Pinaceae; genus Pinus; species Pinus taeda. Next base: position 19,321 of record APFE031609753.1, read on the forward strand.
TGATTTATTATTATTCATATTTCATCACTTTATATGTATTGGGATTATTGCACTAATTTTTGGGGAGCTTTAATTTATGATCTGAAGGTATTCTACCCAGTAGTCATTAAGCATCGAAGGGAAGGCCCCACAGGCCAATTAATTATTTGCTTCTCTGTCAAAACAAATATCTTCCACCTATTGTAAGAGATAAGATTAAGGTGCCTTCATTGAACAAATTTGTCGCATTGTTAGTCGAGATTGATCCCTTGTTTTCTAAAAAAGGACTTGAAGCATCATTGAGTTGAACCAATTTCATGCTCATGGGATCTGGTGAAGAATCTTTAAAAATAACCCAGCTATTCAACACTAAGGAGAGATATGTCGAATTTCTCAAGAAATTTCAATTGCTAATTGGCGTAAGTGGACTAAGGGTTAAAGCATCAGCTGCCAAGAACTTTAGGAGAGGTAAAAAACATTCTCATAGGGAATTTTAATATTGTCACTAGTACGAATAGTTGTTTAAGGCTGTGAGGCCATACAAATATACAAGGTGTCGCATAGGGCTTGGCGGGTCATAAGCCATCACACAAAACATAGATCAGAAGGTTTTCAAAGGAATCATTCTCCTTCAAGATTAAAGGTTGAAATTACTTCATTGTTGCTTCTAATAGATTGTCTTTCTAAACATTGGGTTGAATTCATTATGTTTAAATCATTGTTATTACTGTTAGAGAATATTAATATTACAAGGGTTTATCAGGAGGAATGTTCAAGGATTTATTATTTGAAGGAAATCTCGACAAAATATTATTTATTGCCAACTTTTGTTGTAGGAGGTCAGTTTTGAGGCTTTAATTATTTGTAGGAGAAGTTCTTCTACAACAATTATTGTTGCATTGGATTATTATTTCTCCACTATTATTTGCAGGGGTTCAATGTCTTGATGGAGGCTGAAGATTTATCATTTATTTCCTTTCCAACCCAGCGTATATCAATTTCTTGAAGGGGTGTAAATTGATTTTTATTTAATAAATCCAAGGAGAGAAGAAAGACTAAGTATTGAGATCCATTGATTCGAAATCATAATGTCATCATCTAACTTTTAGAAATGCCTCAGAAATCAACATAGTAATACATTAGTGGATCCTCTGGGCTACAATACTTCTATGAATAAAAATTTGGAAACAATGTACGGATTAGAAGAAAGAACAGAATAATAAGGCTTTCTCTTAGAAGGGTTGTGCTATCCTTCAATAGTCATATGATATCTAGAAGGGAGATGTAAGAAGTAAGTTCTTCTTTGAACTTGGATTTGAATTGAAACAAACAAAGTCAGTCATAGGCCTTCATAAGCTGGAGGAATTAGACACATGTCTATATAGGGTGGGGCAACCAAAATGGAAGAAACTCAGTTGGGCTTTCAAGCTATCTATGCTTGCGTTGATACAATCCAAACTCTGGTAGCATGGTTGGGAAGAATTTAGGCTCACAATTTCATCTTGTCTTAGAAGGATCATAGCTCTAACATCACCTATATTTCCTTATAACAATGATCTCATGAGGGAGATATTGAAATTGATAGTGGAAACCCTCCAGGGATTGAAAAACATCATGCTTCCTACCTTTCAAAAGCGGTGCAAAATATTAGAACTGATGGCAAAGTTCAACTTTGGCACTTTCATGCTAAATCTGGAATGTGAAGATTTAATCTTTCAAGTGTTCCATAACTTTTACATCAGAATTACATCAGCTCATCCAAAACATGTCAAAACAATCACATAGAAGATTATGTCATTATTTTTAGAAGAAGGTGTTGACATATGTAAGATCCTAAGATCCAAATTGTTGATTAATTGGAAAAATGAACTAGTTGTATCACTAGCCGCCTATGATCTAGTTAAAAAGTTGGTCATGCAAAACATAGAATTGCTCAAAAAAGTGTTGACTAGGATGAATTAGAAGAGGATTGATGGAGGAAGCAACAAAAAAGAAAATAAAACTTGTAGCAATAATGAATTGATAAGGAGAGGACTATGCTTTATCTATAAGGGAACTTGGGCACTTAACCATTCATGTCCAGGTGGAAGGAAGGAGGAAACAAGCACATAACATGAGGATTCATTTGAAGGATCTAAGCATTCAAGTACAGATGGTGAGAAACAACTCAATGTTATTAGGAGAGACTAGTAGGAGAGGCCGATTAGTCAACTTGACAAAGTACGTGGGGAAAGGAAGGAGGTCATTCTTCCTAATGATGTGGTAGAAACATGTAGAACTAAATCCATAGGTCTCGAGGGGGATGCCTATAAATAATATGAACAATCAAGTATAGATAGCAGTCCACCATTTCATCTATATTCGACAATTGGAGAGGATGGACAACATATTGTCTTCACAGAAAGATGAGGCCAGGGAAATTTGAGTGAGGAGACAACAATACTAAACCATCATTATGGTCATGATCATGAGGTGCAACACAAAAAATATAGTATGTACGATGATCCATTTCTAGAGAGTCGTTCAAAGGTTCAAGCTAGAGCTATGATAGTTAAGCATCTAGTGCAGATAGGTATGGAGGCATTAAACAAGGCACTCGAATTTCCTAGTAGAGGATTTTCAGGAAAATATCATGCATTTCAATACAAATCTTATGATATTGAGGTAGAGGATTTTGATAGTCTTAGACACTGTCTGACAGGAGAATAGGAAAATTGAGGGGCTCATAGGGGTATGCGTTGAATCAATGCCCAAGCTATCTAGTGTTGAAGAACAACTCATGTCCCTGACAAGGCAACAAGAGGAGTACATTTGGGAGTTCCAAAACATCCCTTTATAGGGGTACATAGTTAAGGCTTGCAACACTGCCAACTCACCTTTATATATTGGGGAGAGAATGGGAAAGTTATCCAGATCGATCATGTTGGGTGAACAAGTGGAGCAGCATGAATTGAGCCTCAGGAAACATCAGCATAGTAGACTTATTCCATGTGAAGGAAAATATGCATTAGATCTATTCCACAGGATGGATTGGTGAGAAATTATGTGTTGGAACTCTAGCAATAAGATGATTCCTAGGAGGATACCCTTACTGAGGGGAATATTGAAACTTGGGCCCTTAGGCATGTGCCATGATGGAGTGCTAGAATGGTATCATAACCCATAGGCCCCAGGACTTAGACGACATTGGGATCCAGGTATCTAACGGTCCATTCATGATCATTTATCATGGAAACATGGAATGACACACTTGATTGTAGGGGATCCATGTATCAATATATAGATTCTTTTGTTGTGGATATAAGGGGATTGCTTGAAGGCAAGAAATCCTTGGGTAGGAGGATTTGTAATATTCCCTTTTCTTGATGTGGTCAAAATTAATCAATTTACCCATGGTATTTTCCCATGGAATCTTCCCATAGTATTTTCCTTTGTTTTCAAGGGAAAATAATAAAATAATGTTTTCCGAGAGTCCCTCAATCCTATTAAGGGGATATGAACTAGGCATTTTATATCATCTAAAGTTTTCCTATGTTATTTTGGTTTTTTCATAACTTGACGTAGCCACTTCTAGGTTTATCCCTAGACAAAATCCTCATAGTGACATTGGTGGATCCATCCAAGATTCACAAGTGGGCTTCAATGTTTTAGAGTAGTCATTGTTAAGCAGCCATACATGCTATTTGTAGGGACTTTAGTATGTCTTATATGAGAATGTATCTTGTTTTCTGTTATTAATATAAATAAGAGGCTGCATTAGTATTGGAACTTTGAAACATTTAATCACATTAATTAGGAATTAAAGGTTAACAAAATCATCACCAATGCATAACATCATAAAAAATACAGGAAATATTTTTAGATGGAAACTATTTTGAAAGAAAAACCACTTAATGTTTTTTAATATATGTCTTAAAGATTACATTAATAAGAAGCTCCAACTTCCAATACTCTCTAGCAACAACTAGAAGGAGGTTGCAACTCCCTAGTTTTATGAGCTCCAACTGAAAGGATGCTCAATGTCTCTGGGAAAGCTGGTGTCTTTTCAATCTACTAGCTCTCTAGGATTGACAGCTATCCTAGAAACAAGCAATTCAAAGCAATTTGTGATTTCTTCTATGCATAATAGATAAGAGAGAGGCAAAGGAACCAACTTGGATCTTCTGCTTAACTCGTTACTTGATCTCTCTCCCCCTTGACAGAGCTTGCAACTCCTCTCCTACTTATCTCGCTTAGAGAATACCTGTAGAAATAGAGTAACAAAACACCATCAAAGCATCTTGATCTAATATATCATAAGTATTGCAGAATCGGAAATACAATGAACGTACAATGGCGTTCACAAATAACAACGTTCACAAATACACGATTGTATGGAGGAAAACTGAAAGAACTTTATTAAATAGAAGGGAAAATTACAACTCAACTGTCTGATCTAGCATCATCCTCCCAGCATCAAAGCCCTCTTCACCTCTTGCAAAGCAATATCACCCAACAATACAATGCTCCTTCTCAAAGACAAACTATCAGCACTTCCTTGCAAATTACAAAATTCAACCTCTAGATCTCTCAGATGAGGGATCCATTTATAGATGTGTGCAAGGGTGTGAGTCATCTATAGGTTTTTTATTAGTGTCATTCCACTTGTTGTTTTTGGTTCCACTTGGAGATTTCTTGGATCTCTTACTCATCCTTTGGCGAATTTAGAGAGGCAAGTGTCATAGGAGAAGTTTCTAGAAAATTCCATGAGCATCCACTTAGAAAACTATCTTGGACATTTGTCCATCCTCGCTCATTGCACCCTACAGAAGGCCTCTTCAGTATCCATCACACATAGCTAGTGTAGTAGTCAGTATGCATTGCACCTTGATAGTGGAGTAGTCAGTATGCATTGCACCTTGATAATGGAGTAGTCAGTATGGTCCTATTCTGGCCAGTTCTAAGTGATTTTCAGGTAGAACTTCTGGGGAATGATGTAATTAGTTGACCATGATCCTTTAGGGTATGAATCAACACTTTCAGCGGTTAAAGAGCCCTAGTGTATTGACATATAAGATTGGGGTTGGAGTTCACAAATATGTCTATAACAGTTGCCCCCTAAAGCATGAAGTCATAAATCTTTGATGTCGAGTGAAATTCTTTATCATGAGGATCTGAGGTATTCAAATTGGAAGGTGACATGTATAAGATAAAATACAATACATCATCATCATATTATTTTCATGATCTATCTGAGGCGAGCATTCCTATGCTCAAATTTGTAAATTCATTTTCATGTACATAAAACAGATAACCGTCTGCAGTTGCAGACTGGTGATTCTTTATATGTAGAGTCATCATCCCTAGCTTGGATGATCATCTGTGCAACTTCTATGTACACTTGATGTCTTTATATTCCTGAATATATCACAGCCTGGATGGATGAAACTATGTCCGAGGTCTTCAAACTCGTTAACTCTTTGCCTGATGTACAAGTCGATCCATGTGAAAAGATGTCCTGAAGTCGAACATGGAAAGACATCGCCTGATTACCAGCCAATAATGTAAGTTGTTAACAAATGCGAGAGGAATCAGCGATAGTTATAATGACCCTCAAGGTACTACAATACAATTTACATGGTGTGAATATATGATCCCGTGTTGAACACTGCGCAAAATCTTTCAGTCGAAGGCCATTGATGTCAACCTATCACCAGAAGTGAGAAACTTGCCATTGAGGCATGTAAGCTTCAAAGTACTGAAAGCGTTGTTTCTAAGTCAACTTCTTGGATAATGAGCTGATGTCAACAAGAAGTGACCCATCGTAGGAGGGCCTTAATGTATCCCACATCTACGACATGAAATGAGGAGAATGGTTTTCTGGAGGTGAAAATGATCTGACGACACAAGGTTCAGGAATGGCGGTCATGAAAAATGGAGGGTGAAGGTATTGCAGTGGATGAAGCATTAACTGGATGGTGAATTCTCTGAATGACTTCTCTTAAACATATCAACGACAGTGAGATGGATTGGTAGCATTAACCCAAGAAATGGATGGTGTGGAGGACCAATGGTGATATGACCGGTGAACGGAATAACCCAACCTAACTCAATCATGATGATGGAGTGAAAGTGTCATGTTCAAGAGATACCTGCTACCAATAAAATTCTTTAAGCTTTCTTCATTTTTTCCCTAGTCATTGCTGACCAGTACCTCTTTATTTTTTTCAAGCTTGAGGAGGATAACATTTTCTTGTTCTATAATTTTGCCTTCTAGAAAACCTGTTGCTATGTTTTAACGAGCATAGTGACAGTAAAACTCGTTCTTGTCTAGGGGACAAGTTTGTCACTATGGTTTTAACGAGTTTAGCGACAAAGGCAACTCATTATTTTTCATGTTTAGAGAGTTTGAAAAGGGATGAAAAGGAAGCTCCAGTAGTTCCTTTTCGTAGCATAATCCCTTAAGTCTAAGAAAGGATAAAATAATACAAAGGGATGAGTTTTCAATAACTTTAGTGGGCTGAAAAGACAAGAGCTCGAACTTTTTCATGAGATAATCCCTCAAGTCTGAAAAAGATTTAAAATATACAGGAGGGATGGCACTTTCAATTACTTTAATGAGCTGGAAAGGCCAATAGCTCGACAATCTTTTCATATTTAACGAGTTTGAAAAGAGTTTAAAGGAGACTCATTTTTGAGGAATGAATGGTGTTTAGGGTAGCAATTGGTTCTCGGTAAGCTTGGAACTTCTCAAAACATGGTGATGTGAAGAGGTTGGCTAATAGGACCACTCATTGCAGCTATTCCTCAAAATGGTAAAAAATCAAGTGGAAGCGTATGATCAGCCAAAAGAATGGAGTTGATGGAAAGAACACAACCAAGGCTCAAAACGCTGATAGAAGGGAAATAAAAAATGTTATTTACCGAAGGTGGATTCATTTTTTAATGAGCTTGAACCAGGAGAAACTATGCTCAGTGGTAGGTTTATTTTTAACAATCTTGAACCATGCGATAACATTTCTCAGCGTGGGTTTCATTGTTTTTACAAGCTTGAAACGAACAAACATATGCTTGGTGGTAGGTTCATTTTTTAACGAGCTTGAACGTGATAACATTGCTCATAGCCCAATTCATTTTTTAATGAGCTTGAACCATGGGATAACATATGCTCAGAGCCTGGTTCATTTTTTAATGAGCTTGAACCATGGGATAACATATGCTCAGAGCCTGGTTCATTTTTTAATGAGCTTGAACCATGGGATAACATATGCTCAGTTTTCATTTTATGTAAGCTACAAATGACAAAACTAAAAAGCTAAAAAAGGCTAGGAAAACTAGAAAGCTAAGGAGCTATTGAGGTTAGGTAGGATGGTTTCATCAGAAGCTAGACAAAACACTTCCTTCGCTTTGTTTTTGGTGCAGAAAATGGTGAATGGTGTGTCAGACCAATCACCTAACCTAAGAAGTTAAAAAACTAAAAAGCTAAAAAGCTAAAAAACTAAAAAGCTAAAAAATGAAATTGGTCGTCTTTAGCTTGCATAAAACTTTTTACATGCCCCCAGGCATCGATAAAAGGAGAGTCTCCATTAACCATATGGAAATCACCATGGTTAAGCAGGATGGTTTTAGTCGATGGTCAAAACACTTCCTGGGCTTATTCCACAAAGTGGAAAAAGGTGAATGGTGTGAGATAACACTTCCAAACACATAACCTACAGGCAAACCTATCTTTTCAGCTGGGTTCATCTGCCAAAGCAAACAAGGGTGCATGCCCCCTGAGCTTCGTTACATTCATCGGACTACTCTCAGAAATCAGGTGGATGGAATGAAGGTTGAAGAGACACTGTTGATGCAAAAGGACCATTTAGGGATGATGATTGATTTGGGTCTATGTTCAAAATGGGAAATGAAAGCTAGTCAACAGTGACAATTTTACCTTCAGTGGGAAACACATCACTCGAAAGAGTGTTGAAACAATAGCCTCCATGTTATAAACATAGTCACATCCCAAGAGTAGATTGTAATCTAACGGTCCTTGGACTACCATCACGTTCAAATGGAAGGTTTTCCTTCCCAAAGTTATCGTAACTTCGTAAGGATCCCTAATGGTGAACTCGTTCCTTTGTTAAAGTCTAACAAATTCTGTGTAATAGGCATAAGCTGGCAAACCAAGTGATTTACAAGTAGTTGAGGAAAGGATACTCATTGATGCACCCTCGTCTATGATAGTGCCAGAAACGATCATTTTGTAGACTTGTACTATGATCTGGAATGGTACATAAGAAGGAAGGTGGGATCTTGCTAGTCAATTCCAATCGAAGGAAGTGACTAGACTGCTTGGAGGGGGTACTGAATAAATGGTTGAATTAACCCCTTGAGTAGGGGGAACTAGGTGATTCTCCTCCTATTGTGAAGGAATGGGTGGATTTCCCCCAATTTCATCGAACTCTGAAGTAACAAAACTAATTTGAACGGTATCGTTCTCACTCTCTTTGGGAATGGTATCATCTGAAGGTGGACCTCTTGAAGGTAAAACTGGGTCAACTACCATCTCGACCTATTGAATTTGGTTCGGTATGGACTCAGAAGATTCATTTTCAGTGATAGGTGTTTCGACCGATGGTTGAGTTATGTCAGTTGGATTCTCAACTAGTAAAGGACTTGGGGAGAGCTTATTGCATCTAGATGGAAGTCACTGCGGTGAAGTGGGATAGTTATGCAAGACTCTCTTGGCTTCATCCAGAAAAGGACAATGAGGGAGAGTATGGTATCCTTTAGATAATCTACATGGAATGTTGACCGTTCTATTACTAGTTGATGGTATGTTGTCAACATGATCACCAAAGGTTGATGACACCGGTTGGTGCGAACAAGGGGAACATTCTCTTAGGATCTAAGGGATGCATGGACATTCTTGATGAAAATGGTCTCCTTTGCAAATTATGCATGGATTTCTGGGTTTGGGAAGTTCAGTGTGTCGATTTTCACCACATGTTTCATGGTTTCCCCCTTGCTTAATTGACTTCTTCTTCTTCTCCTTCCCTTTCTTCTTCTTCTCAGTCACCCTATTATGAGCATCACTACTTTCACCAAGCGAAGAGGAAGGAGGGGAGGGAGAAACAAATGAAAAACAAGGCGAAGGGTCAACTTTAGTATCAACTGATTGTTGATTCGATTGCTAAGGAATTATGGTATTTTGAATGACAAAGGTCAAGAATAGCCATACTGGCAGGCCAACTGAAATTCTCGGAAGGGACAATGTGGCCATATACGAAGCAACAATATTTCCCCAAGAAGAAAATGGACTAGGATTCCCTTCAAAAGGGATTCCTTGATTGGTGGAATCCATTATCTCAACCTAAGACCAATGAAGGAATAGGGATGTTATTCGGAATTAATAAATTTTAATGACGCTTCGACACAACTTTATTTTTTCAATTTTTAAGAGTCAAGAAAAATTTAAAGATTACTCTAGTCCCCTTTGATTTTTAATGAGCCTGAAGTGACAAGTGCTCAAATGGACCTTTTCTTTTAAGGAGTTGAAAAGGAATGAAAGTGACTACTCTGGAAATCTAGAGAGAGGGACTACCAAACCAATTGCAAAACTGAAATATACACCTTGGTGATAAATTAAAGAGAAATTACCAAGGACTTATGTATGGCAGTCAATCTTCCTAAATGATGTGTTTAGTGCATTGCGATCAATAGGGCGGTAGACAGAGCTTCCTAAGGATAAAGGATATAAGCCTGTTGTGGTCTCCCAATATATACACGACGGTACGAGGAGCACAAGTCCATGTTATCACTTGTCTTATCAAAGAGGAGGAATGACCCAACCTTCGATGAAAATGATAGTTACTAGATTTTATGACGCTTGAACATGTCTCTAGCCTAGACCTGTAGATGTGTTGCATTAGGTTCCAAAGCATTGTTAAGTTCATTTAAATTTATTTTAGAGTTGATTTTGTTTATAAGTTTTCCTTTCAATGGTTCAACATGTGATGTAGATATGAAATTCCTAAAAATTCAATCTACAATGATAAACAATCATTGTTTATTTTTAGCAATGAAAATCCTAGCTACTAAGGAAAGAAAATTATGATTCTTTTAAACAAAGAGCAAAGAGCACACACTAAATGCACTTTTCCTAAATCATTTTTCACACACAATATAAATGCATGTATTTATTTTTCATTCCCCTTAATGTGAAAAATGCCAAAAAGGAAAACTAAGTAGAGCAAAGATCTGAAATATTTTACTCAAAGCGACATTTTGACAATTTCTTTTTCAAAATGAAAGGAAGACTTAAACGACACATTTCAATTTCGAATAGAAAATGATTTCGACACTTTAAATATCAACAAATCAAATCAAATACATGACAAAAATTTCAATCGACTATTTAAAGAAGACTTTACGACACTTCTCTTTTTGACAGAAAATGACACTTTTTAACAGTTACGACACTTGTTGTACCAAAATGACAAATCGATTTAAGAAACTTTTTGACAAAGGATCGTAAATGATGGAAAAATACATAAAAACATTTACTAATCCTAATCAATGGAGGCTGATATATGTAATGCAAGAAGACTTCAGTAATGAGGTACTGTTCATAAGCAGCAAAAACAACTAAACAGAGTTGAAAACAAAGACAGAAAACCCCAAATTTTAAGAAGGGAAATTGGTTCAGTCAATCATCACACCTATACTTCACAGAAGCAAGTACGAATCACATCTGATACACTCAAGAAGTGTGATGCATACTGGTTGACAGCGACAGACAGTGCGATGGGCCAGGGAGCGCAACTGAAATGGGTTTTGGCTCAAATTTGCAGCTGATTTCAGTGATTTAAGCTGAACTATGATGGACAGTAAAGAGGAAAGTATAGAGAAATGATCTTGAGAGGTTAGTGAGCTACCAAAATGGAATCTAGAATTCTTACAAGTCAGATGTTCAATTCATAACTAAACTGAAGATTGACTTAAGCAGCATTCGTCTACTATGCAGTTGTAGAGCAAGAGCAGTTCAAAGGCTATCTGGATAACTTCAGGCTCTGTCTATAGTTTATAAAGCAAACAACAACAACAAACAAACATATATTCGATCCCCAATGGAGTTCCTATTTTGTTTCTGGGAAAACTAGTGTGTTTTCGATCTGCTAGCCCTCTAGGATTGGCAGCTATCCTAGAAACAAACAATTCAAAGTAATTTGTGATTTCCTCTATGTATAATAGATAAGAGGGAGGCAAAGGAACCAATCTGGATCTTCCACTTAACTCCTTGCTTGATCTCTCTCCCCCTTGACAGAGCTTGCAACTCCTCTCCTACTTATCCCGCTTAGAGAATACCTATAGAAACAAAGTAACAAAACACCTTCAAAGCATCTTGATCTAATATATCATAAGAATTGTAGAATTAGAAATACAGTGAACATATAATGGCATTCACAAATAAAAACATTTGCAAATACATGATTGTATGACGTACAACTCAAAGAACTTTATTAAATAGAAGGGATAATTACAACCCAGTTATCTGATCCAGTATCATCCTCCCAACATCAAAGCCCTCTTCGCCTCATGCAAAGAAAGATCACCCAACAATACAATGCTTTTTCTCAAAGACAAACTATCAACACTTCCTTCCAAATGACAAAATTCTAGCCTCTAGATCTCTCAGATGGGGTATCCATTTATAGATGTGTGTAAGGGTGTGAGTCATCTCTTGTTTTTTGATTAGTGTCATTCCACTTGTTGTTTTTGGTTCCACTTGGAGATTTCATGGATCTCTTACTCATCCTTGGGCAATTTTAGAGAGGCAAGTGTCATAGGAGAAGTTTCTAGAAGATTCCATGAGCATCAACTTAGCAAATTGTCTTAGAAATTTGTCCATCCTCGCTCATCGCAACCTACATAAGGCCTCTTCAGTATGCATCACACCTAGCTAGTGTAGCACTCAGTATGCATTGCACCTTGATAGTGGAGCAGTCAGCATGGTCCTGTTTTGGCCAGTTTTGAGTGGTTTCTTAGGTAGAACTTATGGGGAATGCTGTAATCAGTTTTCCATGATCCTTTGGGGCATGAAACAACACTTTTAGAGGTTAAAGAGCCCTAGTTTATCGAAATATAAGATTGGGGTTGAAGTGCCATTTTGTTTCCAGGAAAACTAGTGTCTTTTTAATCGGCTAGCCCTCTAGGATTGGTAGCTATCCTAGAAACAAACAATTCAAAGAAATTTGTGATTTCCTCTATGTATAATAGATGAGAGAGAGGAAAAGGAAACAACCTGTATCATCTTCTTAACTCCTTGCTTGATCTCTCTCCCCCTTGACAGAGCTTGCAACTCCTCTCCTACTTATCCTCCTTAGATAATACCTATAGAAAAAAAGTAACAAAGCACCATCAAAGCATCTTGACCTAATATATCATAAGCATTGCAGAATAAAAAATACAATGAATATACAATGGCATTCACAAATAACAACATTCACAAATACACGATTGTATGGAGGAAAATTCAAAGAACTTTATTAAATAGAAGGGAGAATTAAAACCCAGCTGTCTGATCTAGCATCATCCTCCCAGCATCAAAGCCCTCTTCACCTCATGCAAAGCAAGATCACCCAACAATACAATGCTCTTCCTCAAAGACAAATTATCAACACTTCCTTTCAAATTACAAAATTCCTGCCTCTAGATCTCTAAGATGAGGGATCAATTTATAAATGTGTGCAAGGGTGTGGGTCATCTCTAGGTTTTTGATTAGTGTCATTCCACTTGTTGTTTTTGGTTCCTCTTGGAGATTTCTAAGATCACTTACTCATCCTTGATCGGATTGAGAGAGGCAAGTGTCATAGGAGAAGTTTCTAGAAGATTCCATGAGCATCCACTTAGCAAACTATCTTAGACATTTGTCCATCCTCACTCATCACACCCTCAGAAGGCCTCTTCAGTATTCATCGCACCTGGCTAGTGAAGCAATCAGTATGGTCCTCTTTTCGCCAGTTCTGTGTGGTTTTTCAGGTAGAACTTTTGGGAATGATGTAATCAATTGACCATGATCCTTTAGGGTATGAAACAACACTTTTAGGGGTTAAAGAGCCCTAGTTTATCGACATATAAGATTGGGGTTGAAGTGCCAAAATATGTCTATAACACTCAAACACTCTGGTTTTACAAGCTTTGACTAGAAGGAAGATTCAACACCCTCCTAGCATTAATCTTCTACCCTAGCACCACCTTTCCACCCTAAAGTGTTCTCAGACTCCAAGTTGAAGGATACTTAAATATCCACCTTACACCACCCTATCACCCTTAAGGTTGAATATGTTCTCATGCTCCAACCTGAAGGAGTCTCCAGTCTCCTCTGTGCACCACACAACCTATAATATTCCATTTTCTTGATGTGGTCAAAATGGATGGAATTTATCGATGGTACTTACCATGGTATTTTCCCATGGATTCTGACCATAGTATTTTCCTTCATTTCTCTAGGGAAAGTAACAAAATAAGGTTTCTAGAGAGTCTCTCAAACTTATTAAATGGGATAGGAGCTAGGCATTTAGGATCGTCCAAATTTTGTCTACCTTATTGTGTTTTGTTCTGGACTTGGCATAGCTAGTGCTAGGTTGATCCTAGGATGAAAATACCACGATGACATTTCTTTTGTGATCCATCCAGGATTCAAAATTAGGCTTCAGTGTTTTAGACTAGTCATTGTTGAGCATCCATACATGCCATTGGTAGAGCCTTCAGTATGTCTTATATCAACATGTATCTTGTTTTTAGTAATTAATATAAATAAGAGGCTACCATTTCAAATCCCTTTGGTGTTCATGGTTTTTTATTGAAAACTTTATTATTAGAACACTAAAGTGTCCCAATCTATTGGAAATTTAATTGTTTGGGATCTTACAATAGTATCAAAGCCAAGTTTTCTTGCCATCCTGAGGGTTTCTAAATTGCAACTAAATAAAATTATTTTCAATGATTCTTTGTGGTCACCCTAGCTAAATATCTTGTCAATTTCGGTGGTTCTCCATAGCCACCCTAATTGACCATTGTAGAAAATTGTTTTATCAATTATTGAGATGAACTCAAAGGATCAAATCTTTAGATTTGTCGTACTTATCCAAACCCAGTGGTCAAATATATCGTGGATGGTTTGTTTATCCAAGTACTAACTAAGTATTTAATCTTATCTGCAAGCTAGATTACAAGTGGTTCCAGGGATATTACATTTAAAGTGGCATCGAGAAAATATATTTGGGTATATTGATCTGGGACCTCGCAACCATTGGAATTGGTGTCAACAATTGCATCTGGTTGCAAGCATATTTGACATGGGGCATATTTGTCTTGGACCTCGCATCAAATAATTATGAATTTCATCTAGGCAGATCAAAAGACATCCATTCAGCAGGAGATTTTTTTCCAAACACAATTGAGTGTATTGTTGAAACCACTCAACCATATTAAACACATGTGATAATCAAACCAGCAACACACAAAAGACAATCTGGCAAAAAAGGTAGAGAGCCATCATGTGGTCTCTCATGCTAATGCAATTATCACTTACTCAAATAATTTAATAGTACATTTATATACATGAGAAAGTGGTCTGAAGATAGTGTGTCTATATTAGACTCACTTGGTTGAGACATTTTATCAACGTACACACTAATTGAGGAGAGGTAGTTGGAGAGAATCTCTCATCCAAAACTAGACTCCTTAGTTTGAGGAGTTCTCATGATTTTATTTATCTAATTTAATAATTGGATTTATTATTGATTTTTAATAGAGAGAGGCTAACATTCCCCCCCTCAATGATAAATCCAAAATGAACAAAGAACCATCTTCCAAGTTCTCAAGTTGATCCTCAAAAAACATTTGCCTAAAAAATCGTCAAAGTTGGATGCTTGAAAAAACTCAAATATGAAGAGAACATGAGTCAGATGCATGACTAATTCATCTCTGAATGTTGCTTGAAAACTCCATCACGTGCCAAGCCACAAAAGGATCCAATTGTGATTTGCTTGAAAACAACATCTCGTGTCCACTAACATAATTTGTTGAATTCCCACTGGCATATTTGCTGATGATGATCACCTAATGGCTGATGAAGATGCCCATTGGCTACTTCACTGATGTTGTTGAGACTTTTTGTCTAACAACCACTTGAAAATTTCATTGACATTTACACCCTTTGTCAGCTGAAAGGAGAGGCAATCTTCTCCAAAATATATCTAAACTCCAAACTCCCCCACTTCAGGTGTAGGAGAGTTTCACTGTCGTACTCCCGCTTTTAGGTGCATGGGAGTACGATATTCAATTGGTTTTTGGATGCAATATGTGTGAGTGAATCCGATTGTAAAACTTGTACAAAATTCTAGGTGTGGATGACCATTCCGAGTGATCAATCCATGAATAATTTATCTTCAATCTAGTTGACTGTCGTTGGTTGCAGCATTTCTTTGATGTGTGATTTGGCTTGCCACAATGGTGACAAGGATTGAGATAAAATCATTGATCTTCTAGATGAATAGTTCTTTGACAATGAAGGCATTTTTCTTTGAATTCAACTTCAATTTGTGCACATGTGTGTTTGTCTGCAACTTTCGCATGGCTTGTTGATGTTATTTGATCAAGAAATTTGGCACTGTTGAACTTGATCGGTTTAGAATAATCAGGGATATGAAATTTGTTTTCATCTTTGTCATATCTAAATCCACATTGATTTCGATTACTTTGAATTTCTTCCCATGGCTTGATGACGGGTTTGGAAGAAAGTTGAACTGGAACAACTTCAATACTTGAAGCTGGCTGGATGAATGAAATCAAATGACCTGCTATCTCTGGATTGGTCAAAGACTTGGAAGCAACACACTTCTCTTGGAACTCATTTCTCTGCAGTTGTGACTCCAGTTGAAGAAACTCGATTATTTCATATGCATATTAAAGATTCACTTGAATATCAACAAGAGTTGATTTGCTGATTTGCACCATGTCATCAGCAGTTGAGAGGATCAAATTGTTAAGAATCTTTAACAATTGAATGATTTTCACCATGTGAACTTGTTGGAACTCACGCTTGCTTTCTTTTAATACTTGCTGGATTTGTAGAACTCACTCGCTTGATGTTTGATTGATTGTTGAACGCTCGCTTGATTTGATTGTTTGAACTCACACTTGCTTGATTTGATTGTTTGAATGACATGCTCACTTGATTTATTGCTTGTAGAATAGAATACTAGAATTCACACTTGTTTGATGATGATTTCTTTCTAGATGGTTTGCTTGAACTTGGTTGATTGATTACTGACACTTGTGATTTCTTGAATGTACTCACTGAATGTGATGATTTGTAAAAAAAAGGAAAGGGTGTCAAACACTGTCGAAAATGCACCCAAGATACAAATGACAAGTTCAATCTTGATGAATCAGTTGAACACTTACTTGACTTAATTTATTCACCTTAACAATTCAAATAAGGGTGTTGGTTACAATCAAGAATGCACCCATAGAATTCAGTTAAAAAATGTGTATTTTCAAGTGATACAAAATGTGTTGAGGATGTTGATGTCATCTTTGCTTGAAGTGCTTGATTTGTAGCATCCTTAACTTGATGGCATGAATTAGCTGTTGTGAAATGTTGTTGTAGAATATTACTTTTATCAAGTCGATGATGTGATGCTTTGTGCTTATGAAATTAATTGATTATGGGAGCTTTGATTTCAGGATCTTGATCGATGACTTGTATATGCAAACTTTCTTATGTGCATTTCGTTTAAGCATAATACAAAGAGATAATTTGAACACAAGTCATGCACATGCATACATTAAACAAGATGTACCTAAGATCCCCTTATTCAATTTCAGGAAGATCTAGCACACGATCACCACAATTTTCTTTCCAAAATTTTATGACCACATTGCATTTATTTTTCACCTTATGCACTATTCCACTCATTCTCTCTTCTCACTGGAACTATTATAATAATCATGTTTACATAAATCTTTTCACCACTAGAAAATCATTATAATAATCTATTTTTAAAGCTAAAACTAATCTACTTTCATAATGAAATGTGGTGCATTTATGTTCCACTAGTGATTTTAAAACTCATGATTTTATAATACTCATTAATTTCAACACTTCACGACTTTGATGTATTTATTTCACCACTCCTTCTCATTTGATGATGTAGTATAAATTTGAACTCCTGGTACTCCAGAACAGATCAGTCAAATAGGTTCCAGGGTGATATTATTTATTAGGCAACACATTAAAAATTCTTCAATGCGGGGACTCCAGATAGATTCTTCAATGCTTGACCATTTCTCTTTTCAACTCGAAAGTGTATGCCATCGAATTCCTTCTAGAAGAATATGTAGTCATCATAATGCTTTTCTGTAATATCGCAGTTCGCAATGTGAGTGATGGTTGGCTAATCTATGTTTCTGGTATCTGAACCCAAGGGAACTTGTAGGTTTCCTTCGAGTAGGTGAGTGGACCTTTTTGCTTAACTCAGATGAGGAAACTCATTTATACAGAAATGAGAGTTGGCTTTACATGGACGCTACACAAATGTACATCGACATTGTTGGTGGTAAATGTGCGGGCCTTTCTCTAGTGTTGGGCCTTCAAGAAGGACACATACAAGCTCACGTCTTCGAATTCCACCCCGTTCTCAGCGCAGCCAAAACTAAACTCCATGTCAGTCTTACGCAATGATTAAGTTTTTCAAGGAATCTGGTTTGCAACTCCAACCAGCATGGCTCTCCAACACAGTGAAATATGTGAGGAATGCCTCTCTCCCACATAACCACGATGCCTCCAACTGTAGTCTCCCAACACAATTTGCAAAAAAAACTTTTTAACTCACATACTTCACTTTTCTTACGCTTGCCTCATAATAATATGCATCTAAAATTGATGGCACAACATTTTTTTTTTAGCCATCGAACATAAACATCTTCGAGCCTTCCACTAGTTTCTTATGCTGAACCTGGATCTCAATATCTCAAAGCCAAAAATGAACCTGGAAAGCTCAGGGTCTATAATTGCAGAGTCCCAGATAATAAATAGCCATGTTTGAGAAACGAAAAAAAACGCACAATAGATCTATCCCCAGAGGTTCTAGTCACTGATTAGTATATTGACACACCTATATCTACCAAGCTTTGATACCACATGTTGAAACCACTCAACCATATCAAACACACACAATAATCAAACCAACAACACACAAAAGAAAAACTAGTGGAAAAGGTAGAGAGCCATCATGTTGTCTCTCATGCTCATGTAATTCTCACTTACTCAAATAATTTAATAATACCTTTAAATACATGAGAAAGTGGTCTTAAGATAGTGTGTCTATCTTAGACTCACTTGGTTAAGACATTTTCTCAACTTACACACTAATTTAGGAGAGATAGTTGGAGAGAATCTCTCATCCAAAACTAGACTCCCTAGTTTGAGGAGTTCTCATGATTTTATTTATTTAATTTAATAATTGGATTTATTATTGATTTTTAAGAGAGAAAGGCTAACATGTATAGAAAGCGTGGTGCATCTGGATCCATCTGGATCATAAATTAGGAGTATCAATTAAGAGGTAATGAGGTCTTTTTTTTTTATATTATTTTAGGTGTAGAGAAATAGTAGAATTTCTATACGACCCTATCTCAAGTATCTTCGAACTATTGGGTAAGACAAAGATTTCAATTTCTAAAGGTTGAACCTTAGTTTCCTGAAGTTGAACCCTGTCCTGAAGGATCACCGAGAAGGATAAGAATATCACAGTGGTTCATTTGTTGATTTTGGAAGATGAAAGGTTCAGAATACGCAAGCTTTTGGATCAGAAAACCCAAAGGATAAATCTCCTGAAGCTGAATCTATGAAAGAATCGAAATATATTTACCTCCTATGGCTTGATGTTTACAACAGAAGTTTAGGGTCTTGGAACAAAGGAAGGTCGAATCTGTAACAAGTCCGAAATTGATGCCACAAATATTATTAAGGTCTTATCCCTTGTGGATTGTCATGCTTGAATTAGAGCTACATGATGCATACTAGATCTACTTCGGAGCATTCAGGTTCGTAGCATAAATTAGTGGTGGAAGTAGGGAGTATAGCTAACCTCAATTTGAGCTAGCATCCAATGGACGTGCTCCAAAGCAATACCAACTTTGACCTCCATTAAATTGCTCGTAATGAACACTAGTTGATGTTGAGATTGCATGTGTTGCTAGCATGTTCTGGAATCCTTGGAGTCAAGATTTGATTTGCTTAGGGTGCTAGGCTGATCTGTCAGCTACAGGCATGGATCTATCCAAGCCATAATGATGAAAAAGGTTGATAATCCTTGTATATATTCTCATAGTGTAGAAGGCTTTCTCACATTGCCAAAGGGTTTGGTCACAACCACGAATTGTTCAAAGTCAAGGTTATATTGACATGTTGAAGGGAGGACGTCAGACATATTTTTTTGGATTTTGTTCCTTAATGAAAATCTATATGGAGATAAGACAGTGTCGATCCCACCTACAACAAGAGCGCCATGCAGAAATACCATAAACATCATTGAGGTTTCCTCGTCTCTTCATTATAGGGAGGATTCATCATTGACATGTATTTTGTGAAAACGGTCATTGCACTGAGTTGACCATTATATCATTTTCCCATTGGTTGAATGGTCACCTAAGTCTATTATATCGTTACCCATTAGGTCAATGATCGCCATAAGTTATACCATGCTCCATTAACATAAATGATTTATTATTATTCATATTTCATGACCCTATATGTATCGGGAGAATTGCACTAGTTTTTGGGGAGCTTTAATTTATGAGCTAAAGGTATTCTACCTAGAAGTCATTAAGCACTGAAGGGAAGGCCCCAAAGGCTAGTTAATTATTTATGTCTCAGTCAAGACAAATATCTTCCACCTATTGTAAGAGATAAAATTAAGTCGCCTTCATTCAACAAATTTGTCACATTGTTAGTCGAGGTTGATCCCTTGTTTGGTGAAAAAGGACTGGAAGCATCCTTGAACTGAGCCAATTGCATGCTTATGGGATCTAGTGAAGAATCTTTAAAAATACCCAATTATTCTACACTAAGGAGAGATATGTCAAATTTATCATGAAATTTCGATTTCTAATTGGTGTAAGTGGGCTAAGGGTTAATGCATGAGCTGCCAAGAAGTTCAGGAGAGGTAACAAACATTATCATAGAGAATTTTGATATTGTCACTAGCACGAATAGTTGTTTAAGTCCATGAGACCATACACATATACCTAGTGTCACATAGGGCTTGGAGCATCGTAATCCATCACACGAAACATAGATTAGATGGTTTCCAAAGGAATCATTCTACTTCAAGATTAAAGGTTGAAATTACTTCATTGTTGCTTCCAAGATTGTCTTTCTAAAGATTGGGTTCAATTCAGTGTGTTCAAACCATTTTTATTATTATTAGAGAATATTAATATTACGAGGGTTTAGTAGGAGGACTGCTCAAGCATTTATTATCTGAAGGAAATCTCTACAAAATATTATTTATTGCCAACTTTTGTTGTAAGAGGTCAATTTTGAGGTTCTAACTATTTGTAGGAGAATTTCTTCTACAACAGTTATTGTTACATTGGGTAACTATTTCTCCGCTATTATTTGCAGGTGTTCAATGTCTTCATGGAGGCTGAAGATTTATCATTTATTTCCTTTCCAGCCCAATGTAGATCAATTTCTCAAAGAGGTGTAAAATGGTTTTTATTTAATAAATCCAAGGAGAGAAGGAAGACTAAGTATTGAGATCCATTGATTCGAAATCATAATGGACCATCATTTTACTTTTGAAAACGCCTCAGAAATCAGCATAGTAATACATCAGTTGATCCTCTGGGCTACAATATTTCTATGAATAAAAAATGCAAACAATGTACAGATTAGAAGAAAGAATAGAACAATAGGCCTTGCTCTCAGAAGGGTTGTGTTATCCTTCAACAGTCACATGACATCCAAAATGGAGATGTAAGAAGTAAGTGTCTCTTGAACTTGGATCTAAATTGAAACAAACAAAGTGAGTCATAGACCTTCATAAGTTGGAGGAATTAGACACATGTCTATCTAGGGTCGAGCAACCACAATGGAAGAAACACAGTTGGGCTCTCAAGCCATCTATGCTTGCGTTGGTACAACCAAAACTCTGGTAGCATGCTTGGGAAGAATTTAGGCTCACAATTTCATCTTGTCTTAGAGGGATCATAGCTCTAACATCACCTATATTTCCTTCTAGCAATGATTTCATGAGGCAGATATTGAAAATGATAGTGGAAACCCTTTAGGGGTTGAAAAACATCATGCTTCCTACCTTTCAGAAGTTGTGCAAAATATTAGAACTCATGGAAAAGGTCAGCTTTGGCACATTCATGCTAAATCTAGAATGTGAATACCTAATCTTTCAAGTGTTTCATAACTTTTAGAAGGAGGTGCTGACATTTGTAAGATCCTAAGATCCAAATTGTTGATCAATTGGAGAAATGAACTAGATATATCAGTAGCCACCTATGATCTAGTTGAAAAGTTGGTCATGCAAAACATAGAGTTGCCCAGAAAAGTGTTGACTAGGAAGAAGTCGAAGAGGATTGATGGAGGAAGCAACAAAAAAGAAAATAAAACTTGTAGCAAGAATGAATTGATAAGGAGAGGACTATGCTTTATTTGTAAGGGAACTTGGGCACTTAACCATTCATGTCCAGGTGGAAGAAAGGAGGAAACAAGCATAGAACATGAGGATTCATTTGAAGGATGTAAGCATTCAAGTACAAATTGTGAGAAACAATATAATGTTATTAAGAGAGACTAGTAGGACAAGCCAATCAGTCAACTTGACAAAGTACGTGGGAAAGAAATGAGGTCATTCTTCCTAATGATGTGGTAGAAACTTGTAGAACTAAGTCCATAGGTCTCAAGGGGGATGCCCATAAAGAATATGAACAATAAATTATAGATAGTAGTCAACCATTGCATCTATGTTCAACAATTGGAGAGGATGGACAACATATTGTCTTCACTGATGGAGGAGGCCAGGGAAATTTGAGTGAGGAGCCAACAATACTGAACCATCATGATGGTCATTATCATGAGGTGCAACATGAAAAATATAGTATGTAGGATGATCCATTTCTAGAGAGTCATTCAAAGGTTCAAGTTGGAGCTATGATAGCTAAGCATCTGGTGCAGACAGGTTTGGAGGTATTCAACAAGGCACCAAAATTTCTAGTAGAGGAATTTTAGGAAAAGATCATGCATTTCAATATAGATATTATGATGTTGAAGTAGAGAGTTGGGATAGTCTCAAACACTGTCTTATAGGAGAATAGGAAAATTGAGGAGCTCGTAGGGGTATGCGTTGAATCAATGCCCAAGCTATCTAGTGTTGAAGAACAAATCAAGTCCCCTCAAGAGGAAACAAGAGGAGTACATTTGGCAGTTCCAAAACATCCCTCTCTAGGGGTACATAGATAAAGCTTGCAACACTACCAACTCGCCTTTATATGTTTGGGAGAGAAGGGAAAATTTATCCAAATTGATCATGTTGGGTGACCAAGTGGAGCAGCATGAGTTGACCCTCAGGCAACATCAACATAGTAGACTTATTCCATGTGAAGGAATTCCTAC
This sequence comes from Pinus taeda, assembly GCA_000404065.3. NCBI lineage: Eukaryota > Viridiplantae > Streptophyta > Pinopsida > Pinales > Pinaceae > Pinus > Pinus taeda. Next base: position 41,966 of record APFE031609753.1, read on the forward strand.
ATTAGATCCCTTCCACAGGATGGATTGGCAAGAGATTATGTGTTGGAACTCTAGCAATAGGATGATTCCTAGGAGGATACCCTTAGCGAAGGGAATATTGCAGCTTGGGCCCTTAGGCATGGGCCATGATGGAGGGCTAGAATGGTATCATAACCCATAGGTCCCAGGACTTAGATGGCACTAGGATCCATGTCAATCTATTAAGGGTAGGATTGGTCGAAGGATTATTTTGGATCTAGGTATCTAGGGATGTGTTCATGATCATTTACCATGGAGACATGGAATGACACACTTGATTGTATGGGATCCAAGTTTCACTATGCAAACTTTTTTGTTGTCAATAGAAGTCGATTGCTTGAGGGCAAGAAATCCTTGGGTAGGAGGATTTGTAATATTCCCTTTTTCTTGATGTTGTCAAAACTACAGAATTTACCCATGGTATTTTCCCATGGAATCTGCCCATAGTATTTGCCTTTGTTTTTTGAGGGAAAATAATAAAACAATGTTTTTAGAGAGTCCCTAAAGCCTATTAAAGGGGATACGAGCTAGGAATTTTGGGTCATCTAGATTTTTTCTATCTTATTTTGGTTTGTTCATCACTTGATGTAGCCAGTTCTAGGTTTATCCCGAGACGAAATCCTTGCGGTGACATTGGTCGATCCATCTGAGATTCACAAGTGGGCTTCAATGTTTTAGAGTAGTCATTTTTAAGCAGCCATACATGCTATTTGTAGGGACTTCAGTATGTCTTATATGAGCATGTATCTTGTTTTCAGTTATTAATATAAATAAGAGGCTGCATTTTCAGATCCCTTTGGTGTTCATGGATTTTTATTGCAAGAATTTTTATTAAGACACTCAAGTGTGCTCGATCTATTTGAAATTTAATTTTTTGGTATCTTACAAAACCACCTTGAGAGAGAGTTTCCAAACCACTTGGGTTCTTGTTTTTGGGTTGATAAACCACTCTTAGAGTGCTTGCCATAACTAGTAAACTACCCAATATTGTGAATTCATATTGTTTCTGTGTAGTTAATAAACCAACTAAACATGTAAGTGATTCATGTCCTCTTTGAGTTGAGTATAGCCATATGTTGAAACTACTCAAGAAAAATCCCCTTAGATCATGTTTTTGGCTCAAGGGTGACTATTGCAGGCGATTTTCAGCTAGAGTGGGTATAAGGTTGGGTTGAAAATCAAAGTGCCACCTTCAGTTTGGCCATTTGCCTTTTTGTAAATGAATGCATTCATTTGAGGGCTATGAAATTAAATATCTTTCATATGGAAAGTAATGTATAGGTCTAAGAAATGTTGCATGGTTGTACAATGTTGTTGTATCAAATTATTGGTTGAAATCATTGAATTTCCTACAAACTTTATGATTTTTTGTCATTCTACTGTCAGCTAAATTCCTAAAACATTTCTCTTTTTTGAATGTAGATTTCATGTTTGTGTTTCTATGCTATTAATTTGCTCAAATCTATAGCAAGGGATGCCAATATCCTGTGTGAAAATGAGACCCTAACTCCTTACTTATTTTCCTAAGGAATGGATTTACACCTATGTTTATTTTAAGCCTGCAGATTAGTCTAAATATCTATGTATGGAAAAAGGACAATATTTGTTAAAAATAAATTGAATGCCAATATTAAAACAATATGGTCATTAGGTGTTATTTTATAAAATTGCAAGCTTAGGAAGGATAGCTATATCATTTTTCTTTTATGTAAACTTCAAAATATATGTTTTGATTCTATAAACCAATATGCGTCGCGGCAGCGTAAAAGCTCAAAAGGGATAGTGTAGGGCACGCGTATGCATAGTTTCTTAGGTTTAAACTTTTTATACAACAATTGATATATAGGAAAATTCTATCTACAACTTATAAGGGATAATGCTATAGCATCATACACATTCACCTAGGGAAAGGCTTCATTGTATATATAAAAGTATTTATTGAATTTCATTAATGCACAAAAGTGGGAAACCCTAAGATAGGACCAATAGTCCTTAAGCCTCGTATGCCCATATGGTTAAGTGCCATGACCAACGTTGAAGTAGAAGAGATCCAAACCATTGATAGACTGAGTTCACCTGCACCATTTGATGAACTACGTGTTTTATGTTATGAAACTAGCTCAAGAAAAGATAGAAAAGATAGATCAACAACTTAGAATTCAGCCTCTTCGAGGGGGCAACCTCCTTTACATTACATAAATGAACAATTCTTGAATGATTCAAATGAAAAAACCTCCTTTCTATATATAGGAGTCCTAAACGAATCACAATATAATCCAGCTTGACCTAACAATAATAATATAAAGCCACAAAAATAACAATAGAGGGATTCTATGGGGCATAGTAATAACAATATGGGGGCAATAGGGGCACAAAAATATAAATAAGGGGTATAAATATAGTAGTAATGGGGTAATCACTAGTATTATAGGGACCCAACATGCCCCTCACCTTCAAAAAATTGTTGCCCTCAATGCTTGAGTAGTTCTGGATACTTCTGCATTAAATTATCATCTTCCCATGTGGAATCTTCAGCTGATAAGTTATTCCAGTTGATAAGATACTCTAAAATTGATCGATTTCGTAGCAGTCGAGTTCTTGTTTCTATGACTGCTTCTGGTTCCAATATAATTTTTCCTTCCTCGTTAGTTTTTGGCAATATTGTTTGAACTGGGAGCTTGCCACCTATAACCTTCTTTAAACATGAAACATGGAAAACTAGGTGCAATCGAGAAGCTGCAGGAAGCTCCAATTTGTATGCCATAGTACCAATCTTTTGCAACACCTTGTATAGACCATAATACTTTGGTGATAATTTATTATCCTTCTTAACTGGCTTGAGGGACATTTTCTTATATGGTAGTAGTCGTAGGAATACCCAATCACCTGCATGAAAACTTCTTTCACTACGATATTGATTTGCCTGTTGTTTCATTCTATTCTATGCCAACATGAGGTTATCCTTTAAGAGTTGGAGGACTTGTTGTTGATGTTTGATGTGATGTTCCAATGACTGAACCTTACAATTTTCTCTTAAATATGATGTGATGGATGGTGGTTGATACCCATAAAGTGCCATAAATGGGGTCATTTTTGTTGTTGTATGGAAGGACGTGTTATACCACCATTCAGCGATAGGCAACCATTTGACCCATTGTGTCTATTTATCAGATACAAAGAAACGAAGATATCTTTCCAAACATTTGTTTACTATCTCAGTTTTCCCATCAGATTGAGGATGATAAGATCAGCTATGTGCTAACTGATTACCAAGACAAAAAAATCATTTTGTCCAAAAATTTCCAGTGAAAATGGGATCTCTGTCACTAACAATAACCTTTGGGTTTCCATGTAGCTTTTGAATTGTTTCCATAAATGTAGTAGAAACTGTACTGGCTTTAAATGGATGTGATAATGCACAAAAGTGTGCATACTTGGTAAGTCTGTCAACTACCACCATGATGACACTCTTTCCCTCAGACTTGGGTAAACCTATGATAAAATCCATTGAAACCTACTCCCAACGTTGGCTTGGAATGGATAAAGGTTGTAATAGACCCGGTGTCTTAATTTTCTCAACTTTATTTTGTTGGAAAACCAAACATTCTGCAACAAACTTTTGAATATCCAATTTAAGGCCATCCCAAAAAAATTCCTTCTTAACCCTGTGGTAAGTTTTTAAAAATCCTGAGTGCCCTCCTAAGGGAGAAGTGTGCAATTCCATAAGA
>APFE031609753.1:55911-70766 GCA_000404065.3 Pinus taeda
GATCATTACCTTCTTTAGATACCTATAATCAATGCACAATCTGAGAGTTACCATCTTTCTTCTTCACTAACAACACTGGTGTGCCCCAAGGTGATACGTGTGACCTAATGTACCCCTTGTACAACATTTCCTTCAACTGCAAATTTAACTCAACCAAATCACGTGTCCTCATCATCTAATGTGATTTAGATGTTGGAGTTTCTCCTGGAACCAACTCCATATAAACGTTTTCCTCCATGTGAGGTGGAAACTCTGTAATGTCCTCGGGAAATACATCCTGAAACAATTGCAAAACTGGGTACTTTCTTGACACATCTACATCATTAACCTCCTTACCCTTGTCACTAGAAATGTGTACTGCAAACATCAAACAACCTTTTCTGCAACTATGCTTAGCCTGCATAATGGTAACCATCATCATTGATGTAGGCTTCTTCTTTCCCTGCAAGGTCCTCTTTTCCCCACTATCATACATACACTCAATGGCCTTGTCGAAGTAATCCACTTTGGTTCGATGAAGGTATATCCAATTCGTAACCAAAATCATACTATTCAATCCCAATGGAAATACATTCAAATGTGTTGTTGTAGGCATACCATTTTACTCAAATGTGCAAGCCCTTACCCAATGGTGAACTTGCTTCTTTGTACTTGTAGCCAACTGTACTAACCAAGATTCTGCATGCAATTATTTTCTCAAACTAGACTTATCCACTAGGTTAAGATTAATATAACTATAGTTAGATCCAGGATCACTGAAAATAGAAACAACTTGATCACAAAGCTTAGAGTCCATCTCAATGATCGATGCTTGCGCTTGCCTGTTGGCCATAGCTGCATAGATCTGAGGATTGTTATGACCAACATCGCCAACTTTATGCACGTCACGATAACTATAGATCTGGAGTCTACCACCACTTTGATATTGCAGACAATCCCTCTTATTATGATTCTTATCACATATTCAACACTCCAATGGTTGCCTACCACCGCCTCTAGCTTGTTACTTTCCACGTCCCGTATTAGTTGTATTGAGTCTCTTGTAAGGAACTACATTTTATTTCTCACTTGAATGTTGAGGTCTTCCTCTTTTTTGTGGCCATTTTACTTTATATTTCATTTATTTTCAAGTCATGCATAGGCTCAAATTTACGCTTCAATTGTTCATAACAATGTTTCAACCTTCAGATGGCATCCTCCAATGATATAGGCTCATCGAAATTAATTTTGTCTCTGTATGCTATTGGAAATGCACTGATGAATATTTGAACCTTGGCCTTCTCCTTCTTGAGGTAAGGAACATATCTCAACAACTCCAAAAATATGTGAGTATACTCATCATTTGTCATAGAACCCATCCGCAACTCATAAAAATCGTTAGATTTGTCATCATAGTACCTCTCTGACAACTACTTCTTCTTGAAGAGCCTTTCAAATTCATGCCAGGTAAAATATTTGTCATCCATACCTTTGACATTCTTCATGTCTTCCCACTAAATATCCACTTTACCTTTGAGATTGAAAGTGCATATCCTTGCTTTCATGTTTTCTGAATAATCATGCAATCCGAATAATTTCTTCATACCAAGAAACCATGCCTATGCATCCTGTTATTTCTTCATCTCTCCATCAAAGGTAGGTGGCTTTTCCTTCTTAAACTTGTAAAAATGGTATCCCCTATCACTCCTCCTATAAGGATGAAAACGATCATGATCACAATGCCTATCAGAACCAGAACTGGAATAGTACATGTGTCGATCACCTCTCCTATCTTAAGTGTCCAATAGCCTTCCATCTCTAATCATGTCATATATATCCGGCCTATGTTTACTAGGAGACCACCTTCCATATGCCTCATTAGTTAGTTTTGTCTTCATGTCCATGGCTAATATGATGTGGCCTTTATCGCTACAATAATGAAAAACTCTAAAGAAATATCACATTCACCTCTGCTTGTTTCTCTTCCTCCTGCATGATTTTGTCATTGTCTAATTTGCAACTCCATATTTCTTTCTTCAGGATCTCAATGTGTTTTCCAAGTCAGAAGAGTGCCCCAGACCATGCTTCCCAACTTATGCATAGGGATATTGTATGTAGTCTACCACCTTGCTAGCCATTTGATCTCTTTCCTGCAAGCCATACTATGTCAACTAAACCAAATCACAATAAACCAACGTACCTTAGCATAAATCAGGGATGATTCCTTGTCTGCAAGATCATCAAATAAACATGATACATGCTCAACATAAACATAATAGCATATAGACATATATCGAATAAGTGTATTAATGCATAAACATCATTCTAGCTGGGGTCCAGTCATCAATTCAAGGACATATCAATAATGCACACTATGACCTCATGCATGACAGAAGTGATTACTCCAATGTACACATTGCCACATACAACTATCAACATGCATAAGAAATGCATAATCAACTAAACATACACATAAATGCATGTACTCGAGCATAAGCAATCAACTCTTGTAACCAACCTGTAAGATTGATACTTGTAATCAAAAAACCAAGAATGCAACCTAACATACACAGATGTAATTAAGCTGCATATACTGATATAACCATTCATATACTTCTAACGATGCATTCCACAAAATCAACATCAAGTTCCTCAGGACAACCTTACTACATTGATCATGACCAACATGATGCAATGCAAAAAGAACATGGAATGCAAGTGTAAGAGGAATACATGAAACTGACATTCTTGCATGACCAACACTTTCACCCAAGGAGAATGCAACTAGGCTCTAATGCCAATCTGTAACATGCCCTCCTCCCATGTCTACTCAAGAAACCTACCAACTAGGGTAAACATGTGACAAGAGAGACTACTATAAGGGATTCAACCTCCTTGGTGACCTTAAGAAAATGGAATCGATGGAACAACTTAAGCAAACCCATTCACATTAGCAACAACACCCTTAGAAGACATGTTAGCCACTTAGAAATAATTTCGCTTAGTCTGAATGATGATTTAAGCCTTTTAACCCCTGGTTTCTCTCATGCAATAGGAAAGACAATGTCCCGAAGCTAAATTCACTCTCATAGGCCTATGTCCCAGCGTCCCTGGACTCTTTTCAGCAGACCTTTGCTAGTGCCCCTGGGATTTTAGCCACTTTTCTAGCCCACAATCCTAACCTCTTCCCAGAACTTGTTATAACCTTTAGAATCCATCAAATACATGATGAAAAGAGAGAAAAATAAAAAATCAACCTCAAGAGTAGGCCTGACGATTCCAAACCAAGACTAAAATTTTGTCAAAAGCTTGGCATCAATGCAACCTACAAGTCTATGATACAAGATAGAGCATAAATGACTGAAAGAACTTATGAAACATAACGAGAAGGATGACCACCTTCTCCATTAAAATATTATATCATCAATTAAGTATTGCATCCATTAATTTAACAATTACAAGTAAATACATGAAATATCCATGACATGAACCCATCATATAACCATGATTATAACCAACATAGAGCCATATAAATATCATAGATATGACATCCATTAAATCCACATATAAAAAAGTGAAAAATTAAGATAACTTAGCTTTTATTAATCGTAGGAAAATCTGACAAGGTTCGAGACTTCCATGTACCACACGAACATAAACATGGCTTAACCAGATCTCTCTTTTAGCCAGTCACCCCTATGCCATATTGCAAGCATGAACGTTGGATCTCATAGAACAACCTATCCAAAAACAACTAAGGGAATTAGGAAGGTTAAACCGCCTCCACTCTCATCAAACCGTGATCACACCAAAACTGGTGGTTTGATCACGACCAAATTGAACTTGGAATGCCATCTAGGATCCATCAATATCCTTGAGGAATTTTCCATCTCCTTGTCTCTCTAGCTTTATAGCAATCCAATATCGGATCAATAGGCCCTAATATGATTTACCACAATCAAAACTGGTATCACTATGCCCTAAACTAAGACTTCTCCCTTGGGCTTTAGCATGTATCCCACCAAAACCGATCAAGGGATTCCTAGGAATTTGGGATTGAATCTTGAGACCACCTCCACTCTGATTCTGAAATCCATTCGGAAAACCAAAACTCAAAACAAAGATAAACATCCCAATATACCAGGGGAATCTACAAAAGGGAAAGGCCACGCTAAAAACCACTATCATAACCCGACAAAACCATGCCATGAAAAGAAAGAAAACCATACCCCAACATGGAAATCCATGCATGTCCAAAACCAACTAGGAAATAACACATGGAAAACGTTACCAGCGAGTATTCCTATTGAAGTTTCTTAATCCTACTCTTCTTCCTCTATCCTTGCTTTCCTTTCCTTCGCTTTCCTATCTTTTCCTTCCTTGATCCAGAGCTATAGTGCTCCAAGAAAACTCTAAGTGACCGAGTCATAGAGAGAGAGAGAGAGAGAATAATGAGAGGGCTTCAAAATTGAATTGGAAAAAGGTTACCAACTGATCCTCAGAAGCCTTTTTATTCATGAGGCCTCTAATTTATTCCTTTTCCATTATTTTCCTTCAATTTCCTCCTCACATGCAACTTTTGACCTTTCACCTTACTTTATCCTAATTTCTTTTATTTTCGTAAATAAATGTGCCAAAATTTCCTTTTTTCCTTTTAATTCCTTTCCTAATTTTCCTTAGCCAAAACACACATCCGTTGATGCTCACTAGGATATCTTTGCACAACATTTAGCTTGGAATAAGTGTCCCTTAACTGTGGTCTTATTTTTCCTTTATTAACTTTTGTTACATGAATTTTTCCCCAACGGTTGTTACATCCAACCACTTTTACCTTGTGATCATTGTCATGCATTTCTTTTCTTACTTATGCATGTTGAAATTCCATGGTCTCACTTGCATCATTGCAGTAAAATTTCCCTTCAACCCATTTCTATCCTTTTCCTGGTGTTCTTACCCTTTTGAGAAATATTATTGCAATGAGTGGATGCAAACATTAACTTTGATCACCATGGTTCCATCAACTTGGAATAATGTTTTATCCTTTATGCCACTTCTTTCTCTAGGATGATCTTCCTTAATGTTCTTCTCATGCTTGTTAAACATTGATGCTTACTGAGCATCATTTTACCTATATTTCAAGACCATTAAAACCTCATGAGAAAGACACCCTATACTGATCATACTACTATATCTTATTCAAGCTCATCAAACCATGAATAGAACACCCTATCCAATATCATTTTATCTCCTTTTAGGGGTCGTTAAAACTTAACCAAAAAGACACAATCAATCTTACTTGTTGTCCCTTTCATTTTCACTAAACTATGAAGCAAGTACAAATTAATAAAAAGACACGGGTGGGAAATTGTTTGATTATTATATCAGTGAAAATGGTATCGTTGGTAATGTCACCATTGAACATGAGACCTATTTGTGTCAATACGTTACAATTAGGTTTTAGCTTACATAGGAGTTTTACCATACATATGATTACTTTTACTCCTTTGACTTCTTACATTTTTAGTCACTACGAAGGGTGCTTCTTGCATGATGCAATGTGCTTCTCATTATTCAATGCTTCAAATTCAAATTTGTTTCATGCCATTAAATTTCAAAGAGAAGTATAAATCTTCGTCGACCATCTGCAATCCTTATTTTATTTTTGTGTCAGCCATCGCTGTGTACTTGGTGTCATCATCCATAGATAATATCTTGATATATTCCATGTCAATAGGCGTGGTATAAATTAAGTCCCTCCTTCAATGGTTCATCTTCTATTGAATCCAACTTATTATTGAAGAGATTAATCTAAGAACCAATAATGCCTTGAAGCTTACATTGCTCAGTGGCAAGCTTTCTCGTGATCAACATTGCGTTTACATCATTAACTCTCGATCAATAAAATCCATGATTGTTCAATGTTAACACATGTATAAACACTCTATGGATTGTACCAAGTAAGTTCGGCTCCATTTTCATTATTGGTGGGTCCCCTCACATCTGTTAACGATATACCTCAATTCATTGTTAATCAGACAATTTCTACCATGATCAACATCAACTAATTTATTCACATGCTAGCGATGCATACCATCAAGGTTGAGTAGAATACCTTAAGTCTTGTGACATCTCACCCTTATCATGACAGAAATTTTAAGGTTTGAAATGGGCCTCCTAAGGAATATTATCAAATAATAATGGAAATAATAAAATAAGATTACATTACATCATCAAATTTTAGAGGAAAAAAAGAAAAAAAATAAATTTTCAACTCATATTTTCGACTTATCTCCCTATGGTTTTACTTCAATTTCAAGTGAGAGAACTTATTGGATGCATAAATTAATCCCTCCGAGGAGTACCCATGTTGCGTGCTTTCAATTGGCCCTCCTACATGAAAAATGAATATACATGAAAAACATGATCGCTATCACATTGTCTCATGTATTTCTCATTTTTGTGTAGTAGGGACCATAAAAAATATGCAACATGGGTACTCCTTGGATAAGGAATTAAATTCCACACCCAATGAGTGTTATTGCTTGAAATTTGAGTAAAACCATAGGGAGATAAGTTGATAAGGTAGTTTTTTTTTTTTTTACTCCAAAAATGGTGAATCATACCTCATGGTTGAAATAATCATGTTGAATCCTATTGGTTCTTATAAATTTGATCTTAATTGTACATTTTTGTTTTGAGGCCCATTTTCTACCTCAAAATTTCTCTAATGATGGCACCCCACCTAGGTTGCGTTGAAGTTCATACCATCTTATGTACTTTGAGAGCTACTTTGGAGCAATTTCCTTCTATGTGTCCATAGTGTTATTGATTTTTGCTTTGACATATATCCAAATTTTATTTCTTGGTCTATATGGTTATTTTGTCTCCCTACATAGATCCATCGTGTATTTCTCATGTCCATATACTAGTATTTCATGCCATGGATCTGCACTATATGGTTTGGAATGCTTGGTATGTGCTATATTTTTCACACGATTAACCCCATGTGCAATTTATATCTACCATGCACATAGGAGGGTTTTCATCCCCCTCAGATCGAGAGGTATTTAAGTGGTGGTAGCCCCCCTATAGAGAGTTTGAAGAAAGACACTAAAAATAAATTTTGGGGAAGCTTTGTTTCATTCATTTTTTGTTGTTTTCACTTTTTAGCAAATTTTATGTGCATGGTGTCTTTTCCAATGGTTTTGTAGATATAGTCATAAGAACTACAATTGTATTATAATATAGATTTAATGAATTAGGGGTTTATGAATGCCATGGCATGTACATGTTGTATTTTAGCATTACAAAGATAATATATTGAAAAATCTCATTGCTTTTCTACGTTATGGGTTTCTAGAATAAAATATTTATTTTAATGTGTATGTGATTACCATTGAATATTTTTTGTTTTATTAAGAATTTCTTTGCAGGGGTTATTTGTGTCAATTTAAAAACTAGTTGTCATCCATGTTCAGATACTATTTATCTTGAGAATGGATATGCCTAACTCACAGATGACCTTACTATGTTTTATAGTTGGTTATCAATGTCGCTGCATTCGGGTCCCTTGGTTTTGGCTCCTTCTATCGATTATGATATATGTATTTGTAATGTTTTCTTCCCATCAATTTTACTTATAAACTCATGCATAATGGGGCATCTATTATTACCCTATTTTCAACTTCATTTCAGTGTGAGAAATCCTAGTTCAAATTATCTTAGTTGATGGCTAAAATGCATCCCCTTTCAACCCTCTTTTTTCTCATATGGGTCTTTGAAGTAATTTTTTAGATGATAGAGGGATGAAATTACATAATTGGGTATTTTATCATAATTATTTTATGACAATTTCATAACTATGAAATAGTAATTATTTCATATTTGAGATAAAAATCATAATTAAGAAGTTTCTTAGTGAGTTGGATAAAGCTTATAATTGAGCATGAAACTTGTGCAGGGCTTGTAATTTCTTGGCTCACATTCCATCAAGTCTATCCATAAATTTTATCCACCTAATTCATATGCCATCAAGCCTAACATATCATTTCCCTGAGAATCTAGATACATCCTCTCCGATTTAGGAAAGGCCTATTTAGTGAGATCATCTGAAGGGAGAGAGGGATAGAAATCAAAGACTTAGCGCAATAATGTTGGTGAAATATTTCCAGTGTAATCTTCTCTCTCATCTTAAAAGATCCCATTCTGTGAGTAAGTCAAGGGAAGAGGAGAACCAAGGACCAAAGTAGAGAACATATCACAGTTAAAGTATAATCTTGTATGTACTTTCATTATTATATGAATGAAAAAATATTTTTCTTCTCCATTTCATGTCTATGTATGTGATGGATATGCAATATAATTGTTGTATTAATTTTACATCACATTCTAACTTGGCTTCCATGGAGGAAAATATCATCCTAGTTCGTTTGTGGATGTGTGGATGGGTTTGGATTAAGGAGCTGGAGTGGGATTTCTAGTTAGGAGTAGGTTTTCTAGCTACAATAATGATCCAAAAAATACATCAGCCTCGGAGGGTTTGAAGTATGATCATTCATCTATTTTTTTCTTGTTATTTGTATCATTGGAAATGGAATGGTAATTAGGATATTAGCTTGGATATTCCAACCACTTTTTGGTAGACACTAAGGTGGGATCTGTGGGGTAGAAACTTCTTTCCCTTGGACTATTTTAGGGAAAACAATGTGAAACATAAATAAATTATTTCCATATATCACCATTAATCATTACCATAAAAAATCAGATATGAAATCTATTTTGAAAATAAGATTTTAGATGCCAAATAGACAAGGTATCTGAATTAATGTGTTGAGTTCTGATTCACCTAGTGTCAATTGTATTCCATAAAAACCTTCAATGTTTTAACAAAAGTTGAGAAGTAAGAGATATATCATTAATTTAACTAGCATTTCCAAACATTACAAACTCATCAAGGATATGACGTGATTGAGTTGTTGGTTAATTCATGGATAAACCTGAAATTTTTAAATAAACCACACAAACCCTTTCCATGCTAACTAAAATAAATAGTTCCTTGTTAAATTTATTATCATAAGAGATACAAGCAAGAAAATATATAATAAATGAAATAAATTTGGATTAAAGGAAACTAGATTATAAATTTTAAGGAGGCAAACCCTAGGTTGTAAATAAATAAAAAAAGAGAGAAGGGCAAAAGGTGATCGTTTAATTTTGTTATTTTTTGTTTGAAAATGTGTGATATAATAGTGTTATATGGACTATCAAGTCCTCGATGAAGAATCCAAGTGAGGTCTTGGACTTAATTGGGGATTTTGTTGATGGCACCTAGATGATGTCCTCTCAAGCCATATTTATGATGGCTTATCTTTCCACGAATATGGTGGGGGATTGTTCAATGAAGAAACATATCTAGGTAAACTAAGATGAACTTGAAGGATGTTCAAGGAAAGATATTAGAGCTCTAAGACGTCCAACTTCAATGAGAAAGGTGGGAACCTTCATTGGTCAAAGGAAAGGGTAACCTTCAATAATCAAAGGAAAGGGTAAGGGATATATATATTAAACATCCATCCAATTGGAGCATGGAACCCTTATCTAGCTTTGTTGTAGCTTATGCCTTCCACAATCCTACAAAATATCCTAGTATATCCATTTAACAATATCTAAAAATAATAATTCAAAAATATTATTAATGCTCAAAATCTATTCAAGTTATTTTTCTCATTAATCTCCAACAAAACGAAAATGAGAGAGGCATTCTCCATATATAAATAAAATTCCCTACGCATTACAAGTGAAACACTATGTTCTTTACTGAAATTATTAGAAAATTGAAGTGTCCTAAGTTAAATAATGTAGAAAAATATGGTAAATTGCATAAATGACCCATTTGCCAACCTCAGCACTAAATGATCCCTAAAACATGGTCCAAAAAATAGAAATTTTCCAGATTTGTGGGAATATTATGGCTAGGCCAAGTGTACCTTCCTCCAATGCGGTGAAAATCCCTCAAATTAGTGAATACATGATCAAGCAAGTGCACAAGACTAGGAGACCGCTATAACTAAATACCATTATTGAGGAAGTGAGCGGTATAGCATACCCATACACATGATACATCACATGACGGATTGGATGCATCATCGTACATAATTCTCCCCATCTATAGTTTTCATAAAAATAAAATATTGTCATTAATGCCACATCATCATTCAACTAATATAGTAAATTTTCACTAACCCCTTGGAGGCATCTCAACCAAAAAGCATTGTGAAAATGAACTATTATCTAAGAAGAGATTCAAATTTCAAATCCCCATAAATTACCCATGTGTATGGAAGGGGAATAGGTAGGAACCTATGGGTTATAATGGTAGCAGTCAAAATTAACCTCGTGTCACATGAGTACAAAACTAGACCAATTTTTTATTTATTTATCCTATAACCACCATAAGTAGCTACAACCATCTCTAAAATGAGCTCCAACATCCTAATAAACAACCTACATTTTTTCTAATGGAGAATAAACATTTCAATATGTGAGAAATTCATCCATCTAGGTATGGAGTTTCTCTTAGAGTGATCCATGCGACATGTGTGATGATGTGGCATCCTTGTAATAAATTAGTGCATTGTCATGGATCCCAATGTCATGACATGTTTCTCAAGAAAATATCATAGATCCAAATCTCTTCAAATATGGTAAAAAGTAAGTATATGTATCCCATTAGGATGTCATGGATCTCAAGGCATGGTAAATGGATCACAATGCAAACTTCTTACTTGATGTGGTGCATCCAACTTCTTGGTGTGGCATACAATGCCCTACCCTAGGTGATTTCATCGAACAAAACATAACAAGGGTTAATTTTGTAATTGTCCTAAGTATTATTGTGGTGGATCAATCATTAGGCCTTATAGATGTGTCAATTTCTAAGAAAAAGTGTGTTCTCTAGGTCTCTAAGTAAAAGATAGGAAATGCGATGGAAAGTCAGGTAAAAGGAAGGGGGAAGAATTCATGAAATGAATTTCAAATTCTAGTAATGATGTGAATGTTTTACATTTATAATCATGTAGGTTTCAAGAGCTACACATTTTGCATATAGAAGCCTTTAAGGACGAAACTTACTGTAGACCTACATTTCCTCATAACTATTTCTTTCTACCCTTTTATGCCTTTTTCTTTAAGTGTTCACCTCATTCAACATCTTTGCCTTTTCAGATACTGATAAAGAACCTAGAGATTATGGGTAATGGCCTCAAAGCAAGTAATATGTGGAAAATTCAAGAGTTGTCAAGACATGCACTTGAATTTTCCCTCATAGGTATTGTTTGAACGCCTCTAATAGAGTGGAGATCAATTTCAAAAGAACAAAAGGAGACCCTCAACCAATGACATGAGGTATAACAACATTATACTTATCTTTATTTTATTTAAGGCTGGGATCTACTTCGGTTTAAGTTTGTGACCGCAAGAGAATGAAACCCTTCCAAAAATAGAACACTGATATCTTTTCAATGATCAATGAGAATGATATGGATGTGTGGAACACGGAAGCATACATCACTTTTCATTGGAATGAATGTCCATATTCACATTTTTTTCCTTTAATTGATCTAGATAGTCGTGAATAATTTATAAGTCACTGCCATCCATATGCTTCACATAGGGAAATCTTATGACTGAATAGGAAGGTACTCATTTATTATTGTAGAGGTCCTACGTGCATGCAAACCAGTAGTAACGAAATAAAAGAAAGACTTGAAGAATCCTTCAATGATCAAATCATCACCATATGCATGGAAAAATGAATTTGATATATTTGGATGCAATTTGAAGTAGGTGAAACATACAAATGGGACAAAGAATGAGGTATGAGAAAGCCGGGACTAAAGAGGCAACTAGAGACATGACGAGTGACCATATGGGGAGCTAGAAGAAATAGGAAAGCCCAAATATGGGAGAATCAAAATATCTCTCCCACCCCATCCTCCTCATCCACAAACTGATCCAGGACAATACAAGATGCAATCATACAAGAGGTATGAGAGGAAGGATCCCAAATACACTCGATGGAATTGTATAAGAGGTATGAGAGTATGGATGCAAAATACACTTCGATCCAATCATACAAAAGGTATGAGAGGAAATACTAAATGCTAGGGAACAAAATGGAAGAGTTTTTTGAGGATGGAATGATCATTTCACAAATACAATAGATATATACATGCATTTATGAATTTCCATTATATGGGTATTGTTACTTATATAACCTATGAAGTACTTTATTAGGTGTATGTTAGGAGGTTTTTGTCGCATTTAGTTTCCTTTAGATCTTCAAATTTCATGGCAAAGTGTTGAGAGTGAGAGCTAATTGTGGGTGATAGAACCTATCCTAAGGGGCAATCAAATAGAAGTAAGACACAATCCTTATGAAAAGAACCCGTATTGGGTGTATAGTTATGGCATCATTCTTTCATTCAACATTTAAAATGATCTTACTTAAAATCAACCTAATTAGAAAAATACAAAAGAAAATAATAAAACATTTCATAAAGTCAAATACAATTTTGAAACTCTATAAAAATTTATAATGTCATATTTCAACAATTTTATTTTAATCATTTTATATATTTATAATTTTTTTAAATAATAATTAATTACATTAAAACTCTCTTAACGTGGTAAGGGATCACAAAAAACCTGAATTCAGAAATTACAATTAAAATATTAAAAATAATTAAAACTATTTCCAATTAAAATAACAAATTTTTATATTTAAAAATTAATTTAATAATATTATTCCAACAATATAATTTTATAAATTTTATTTTAGAACATTTATATATTTTCAATTTCTTTAAGGTTAAAAAATATTTAATTTAAATTAATAAAATTAAATATCCCAGCCATACAATTACATTAAAACTATTTAAAAATGTTAAACCAAATTCAAATAAAAAATAACAATTGTATAATATTAAAATTGCAAATTTAATTAATATTACTCCCCAAAAAACACACACACATCTCTGTACATGTTGCTATAAAGTAATCTAAAACTGGAATTTTGTTTGGGTTGAAGGATATTTGAATATTTTGCGTGGTACATCAGTGGTGTTGAGATTAAATGTTGGAAGGGCAGAGGAAACAAAACAGAAATTCACAAATAAAACATGAGTTGTTACTCTTCTATTGATCACACAAAACATGGTTCTCATAATGAACCCAGTGAAGGGTAGTTAACCTTTTCCAACAAGCGACATGCCTAAAATATCTTGACATGCATCCACATGCGACCACACACTAAAAGTCATCTATCACTTAACTTGGTTTGAATCAACACTCAAATACTCAATCACTCAAGCACTTAGTTAACTGACTCTCTATGTTTAACCAACTCCACATGCAGGAGTAATTACTATTTCTAACACTCCCCCTTAATTATAACCGTATGACTCAACATAACTCAAACATGACTCAATTACCACTCAAACCTGTTTGCTAGTCTATGTCTCATCTAGGCTTATAATGACACAAGAATTTTATAATTTTGCTTTTTATTTTTCTCTACTTCCAGATTCTATATCCTCAAAATTGTTTCATTCTATGTTGAACTTTCTTGTTGTAGACTTTATTCATTTGTTGTTGTGGCAATTTTTCTTTGACTTGTTTTGAACTTGTTCTAAACAACAATTGGATCATGTATTTTACACCCGCCTCTTCAAATATTCATTCAACCATGGACTACTACCATAATTGTTCATCTTCAAAATTTCTTATTTTCTCTGCTTCTTGCGCTTCATATTCCTCACTTTCTTTCTGCCATATTTCTTGATAGCAAAATCTTATCTGTTCTTGAATCTATTGCTGAAAAATGGTTTCAATGCATTCATCTTTGTCTTAAAAAATATCCATATCATTCTTTTCACATTCATAATCAAGTACTGTTGCTTTTTTCCTATAATCTACATCAAATTTATTAACAACCTTTCTTTCAACTTCAACTCCCATTCTATTTTGAACACTTCTATATTCAAAAACAATGTTTAAAACATCTTTAATATGACTCTCCTCAGTGAGAACTGCTTGTTCTATATCTACCTTCTTTTCAACTGCATGGAGGTTGTCTTCCACTATTATGTTGTTAGTGGATATTCTCACCAAAAACTCTTCAATCACTTTATCATTTTCTTGATCATCAACTATTGCTAGATGACATACTTCTTCATGATTTGTTTCAACTGCTTCATATCTTTCTCCTACAGTGGTAGCTTCACCCTTCAATGCTTCATCAAACATGGTGCTTACCATATTGCCATAATCAATCCCTGTTTCAAAAAGGAAATCACACATATCATCAAAATAATGTTCATCCACACTATGGTGGGATATCCAAGCATGCATGTGCTCATTGTCAATTTCATTGACAATTTCCACTTTACCAAATCCATCAGTTGTGACTGGATTCGTGAATTCACATATAACTTTTCAGTCATCATCCACATGTGCCTCATCATAGTGGGATTCACCATCATCTATATAATCCACATTATAGTGGAATCCTTGAGCATTTATTTGTTCTTTCTCTGTTTCACACATAGAGTCTTCAACTTCTCTCTCTGCAATGTTTGTTGCATCTTTATCCATATGCATGCTTGCATAATGGGTTTCAATTCTATGGTCTTCACAACCATCATCCAGTTTTGAGTGGGATTCTCCAAGATTTGTTTTCCTCCCAGAGTCTTTCTCATCTACTCTCAGATCTATTGGTGACTTCTTTGCTTGTGACATAACCTGCTATTTCATGTCACTCTCCTTTGTCCCAAAATCTACTTATAAGATCTTCCATGCTTCCTTGGACGTTGTAGCTT
>APFE031609756.1:0-12190 GCA_000404065.3 Pinus taeda
ATTTCGTCTCGGCAATTATTTTGTGTCTAAATCTAATGTTTTTGTTTACCAAAAATTTGCCGGTGAGTTTTTGAATTGTTTTTTGTAATGTTATCAAGAGGGTCAAGGCCATAGAAAAAAGAAAAACCGGATGAGACATTCAAAATCCATCCTAAAAACTCAAATTACCAAAATCTTCCCAAAATTGAACCAATTGCATTAACCAAGTGCATGTGCGTCCTCTTCGAATTCCAATGGATGAATGGTATCGACTTAATAAATGTTTCAACCAAGTGCATGTGCGTCCACTTCGAATTCCAATCGTTGAATGGTATCGACTTAATAAATGTTTCGGGATCTGCCTTTTACGGTTACTGGCTTTTCCCTCTCTTCCCGTGGAATCGAACCCTTCGAGCTATAAATCCGCCTCAACCCCAAATTCTATGCGCTCATATCTCTGGTTTCTTGGTGCTGCTTAGTTTTTGTTTTTGCCATTTATTTTTGAGATGGAGAATCGCGGGAGCTCTGCAGGAGGTGGGTGGTGGTTTTATTTCCTCCTCTTTAGAAATGGTTGCAGTCGTTTTTTATTAGACTCTGATGATGTTTATGGGTGGCGTCAGTGGCATCTTTATATTGCACTGCTTATTGCTGCTGTATCTGCTGTTTTGGCCTCCTGGTTGATCCCGGAAGGCTGTGAGTGGGTAGGGAGACGCAGGAGGTCGGGCGGCGTACCCATTCCTGGTCCCAAAGGATGGCCCATCATCGGAAGTCTGCTGGACATGAGCATGGGTGTTGCTCACCGCAAGCTCACATATCTGGCTCATCTTCATGGCGCCAAGAAGCTTATGGCCTTTAGCTTAGGCTCCCCGCCCGCCGTTATTACATCGGATCCTGAAGTGGCCAGGGAGCTGCTCAACTCTCCTCATTTCGCCAACAGACCCCTCAAGCAATCTGCGCAGCAGTTGTTGTTTGGGCGGGCCATTGGCTTTGCACCCAATGGGGACTACTGGAGGCTGCTCAGGAGAATTTCTTCCACGCATCTTTTCGCTCCGCGCAGAATCGCTGCTCACGAGCCTGGTCGCCAGGCCGATGCTCTCGGAATGCTTCTTGACATTCAGAAGGAATGTCAGTCCAGCGGTGTTGTTAGGGTTCGACGACACCTGCAAGGAGCTGCGCTGAACAATATCATGGGCAACGTGTTTGGAAGAAGGTTCGATATGTCATGTACTTCTACTTGTGAAGAAGTGAAGGAGGTGCGGGAGATGGTGGATGAGGGTTTCGAGCTGTTGGGAGTGTTCAACTGGGCGGATCATCTACCATGGCTGCTACCGCTGGACCCTCTTCGAATCCATGCTCGTTGCGCCCGCCTTGTGCCGCGTGTGAGAGCTTTCGCTAGAAATATCATCGAAGAGCACCGACGTGCAGAGCGGAACAGCGAAACGGGTGATCAATCTGATTTTGTAGATGTTTTGTTGTCGTTGCATGGAGAAGATAAGCTAGATGAGGAGGATATGATCGCTGTTCTCTGGGTCCGTACTATTAGTTTTTTCACACTCTCATCTTCTATGTATCTCTGTATTTTAGTTGAGTTTTTTCACACCGAAATTTATGAATGAGGTGAGTTTGCTTGCCCTTGCCCTTGCCCTTGCCTTTGGGGAGGGGCATTAACCAAGTTTGGTTCTAATTTATGTAAAGTTATGTATGCAGGAGATGATTTTCCGTGGCACAGACACGACGGCTCTGCTGACGGAGTGGGCCATGGCAGAACTGGTGCTGAATCCAGATGCCCAGAAGAAAGCTCAGGCAGAGTTGGACGCTGTAGTGGGGCGAGACCGCAGCGTGAATGATTCGGATATCCCTAAGCTTCCCTACCTCTAAGCTGTGGTAAAAGAAGCGCTGCGAATGCATCCGCCTGGACCGCTGCTATCATGGGCGCGGCTCTCAACTGAAGATGTCAACATCAACGGAATGTGTGTTCCCGCGGGCACGACTGCCATGGTGAATGTGTGGTCGATTACTCACGACCCCAACATTTGGGAATCACCTCATGAGTTCCGTCCGGAGAGGTTTGTGGTGTCGGAAGGCGCGGAAGACGTGGATGTGAGGGGTAACGATCTGAGGCTTGCTCCTTTTGGTGCTGGTCGTCGTGTGTGCCCGGGGAAGGCTCTGGGCCTTGCCACTGTTAACCTCTGGGTGGCCAAGTTGCTCCATCATTTTGAATGGCTCCCTCATGCTGAACATCCGGTTGATCTGTCCGAGGTCCTGAAGCTGTCATGCGAAATGGCTCATCCTCTTCATTCTGTTCCCGTCATGCGGGTGCCTTTCGCTTTCATTAAATCCTCTGTCCCTGTCTCTGTCTAGTCAATTACCCCTCACCTCACCTCATGTTTTGTTTGTCAGTATTACTAGGCTCTGTATTTCGATTGCAAGTGGTACACTCTCTGACCCATCGTCATAAGAAGAGATTGTGTGTTTTTGTGATGGATAGAACAGGGGTGGTGATTTTGATTTCGAATTATTGTAAGCTGTGTGTGTGTATGCTGCACATTAAGGTTAGGTTATCCGACGTGTGAGCATATTTCGACAATAAAGATGATGAGTTACCGCCCATATCAATCTTGTCTTGCCGCTATTACTATGTTAAATAATTTCATACCGTTGTCCGATCCATGCAGAATTCTGTTAGCTTATTATTTTCTTTTCGTTTCGTTGGGTGAAAAGGTCCATACAGATTGCAAAATCTAAGACAAGAGATCTATAAAATCTAAAGCAACAATATAAGCATTGTAGCTACCCGGTTTCAGAGGAAAATTATGCTTTAAAACCATGGAAAAATACATACGCTTTCCCAAGAATCATGCAACTTCTTATAGCAGCACGCATTTCATTTTCAGTCGTTTTTCTCTGCCATATTTTGTTTCGGTGATTGCCTTTGTAATCTGTATGGTCTCGTCGTCGGAGGATCTGTTGCAGTTCTTCGTCAATGAAAAAATAAGCAATAAACGAACGAACAGGTGGCGAAGCGTTTCTCGGGACCTTAAATATGAGCGGTATCTACTATCAACACGTCTGCCAAGATCGATATGGCGGCGTCCACGGCTTCTTCTTTGACCCACATTCTCAACCGTACGAACACACAGAGACGGTTATGGGTCGGCCCGCTGCTAAAATATTGCTTCAGCCTGTTGAATCCAGAAGCAGCTAAAACCAAAGCGGCCCACCACGGTTTGTTGTTTCTCCTTTAAAATAGAGACGAGTGCGGGAAAATAGAAATGTGGACATAAAAAATATATAAAGATTAGTTACTGTGAATGCTTTTTTGGATCAATAATTTTTTTTAATGATTTTGTATCCCCTTGTTAAGTGAAAGACATCATGAGGTTAGGTATATTACAAAGTTCAAATAGCTTTAAATAAAGAAATTGTTAAAAAATAAGTTTAAGAGTAGTTTGAATTTTAAAAGACATTGAATTAATAAAATAATTTCTATTCATTTATTAAAAGAATTTATTATTGATTAGTCAAAGGTGGTAGATTAAAACAATTTATCATTATCAACATAATAGTCAAAAGATGGTAGATTAAAACAATTTATCATTATCAATACGAAGTGTGATTAATCAAAGATGGTAGATTAATTGGATTGATGTCGTCAAAGTCTCCATCTAGCAAAAACACAATAACATATGATGATAAAATGATTTAATGACATTATTTAAATCTTTTTTTTCAACCTAGCATTATAGGTTACAACAATCTCAAAACATAATTTAGACAAGTAGGAACTAGTTTTCATAATTTGTTAGGGTTGGTTTTTATTGTTGAAACATGCTCTCATATGGGTATTTTGGTTAACTGTCTTTCAGTGAGAGATCTTAAATATGATTGAAAATCTTTTGGGTCATACAATGAAGGAATATCTCTTTAATGAATTTGCATAATAACAAAGCATCTATGATGATATAAATAGTCATTTCTAATTTCAATTATCTTTTCATTTGCTTTGAGAGGAAGACAACATTGATTATGTAGAGTAGTATTCTAGCTGTTCTAAGTTTTCGAGGCTTTTTTAGGAATATCTCCCCTCAAATTTTCGTAAAATCCACCAGGGTTTTGTTAGACTTATAAGTTTTAGTGTTATCGAATTGCCTTAGGGGTGCTAAATTTATCTATGCATTCAAAAATATATTTTAAACAAACGAATTTATAACATCATGTTAAATTTTTCCTAATCAATAGTTTGTAAATAATATCTAATATTAAGATACTAAAGGATTTACAACATTTTATATCAATAGCCAATAAATTTATCAATATCACAAGATCAAGTCCACGGTGTCTTGGATAGACAATGGTGTCTTGGATAGACAATGATAGGGTGCTCTGTTATGACACTCCTTCAATGATAGGGTGCTCTGTTATGACACTCCTTCATATAAAGTCACTAGTGCTCTGTTACAACACTCCTTCATGTGAAGTCACCGATTCAATTTCCCGACCTGATAGGGGTGATATATTGGACATGATGAAGATGTAGTCCTCCCAAATTTACAAAACAAAAATTATCACAAGATCAACATTTAAAAAATATAATATTACTAATAAAATCATTTAAAAAGATAATATTACCAATAAAATCATAATATACTGGATTGGAATTGGCCATCAAAAACTCATAACATATTAAAATATTCAAAATCTAACGAAAATATATTTATTTATATACCCCAATAATTCATATAAATTAAAACTATGCCAACCATAAATTTTGAAATACATGAAATTAAAGTTCTGTTCAACAAAATTCTGTCAAACAATGAAATTCTAAGCAAAAGGTTGTTGAGTAGCTTGAAAATTGAAAACATTGATATTGCTATTTTTTTTATATGAATTTTTATAAATTTGAATTTATTACTAAACCTAATAAATAAATAAAATAAAGGCCACCTTTGCCAATGGAAATGTTATTTGAACTTTAAAAATTAAAACTTAAACTAATAAATCTAATATATAAATAAAAGTAAATGTCAACATTAAATTAAAAAGTTTTTCTGAAAAGGAGGAGGCCAACTCAATGACATGACTAGGTTGAAGGTGGTGTGGACTTGACATCAAGATTCAGGTTTAGTTTGTTTTTTTCTCTAATTGATTAGTGGCTTAGTTGGCTTATTAGTTAGCACTGGTCAAATCATGGTTGAATGGTTGATTCAATTGAATGACTGGGTAGCGGATTTTTTTTATCATAACTCCCTAATTTAAATTGAACCAACTAATTTGAGCCATATTTAGATGAAATTGGTATGAACTAATGGCTAGTTGGATTGAGTTATATCGACTCAATCATTCTACAAATTATTAGTCGAATTTGAAATTTGAAAATAAAAATAAAAAATTTGTATATACAGATTGGACCAGAAAAAACTCAAAACTCAAGAAAGGGAAATGACATGGTCAACCATAAGTGTGATTTAGCAACCATTAGCAACCCTTGCAATCTATGTGTTCTCTATTTAATATTTTAGCATGTTTTTGTTAAATACGCAATTTTTAATTCCACTGAATCACCCTAAACGTCGTTGAGAGAGAAGGCAAATTGAGTATGCATCTTGAAAGTTTATTGCTCACCCTTGATGAAGTAACTTTTCTATATGGGTCACATGTATAAAAATGATCATGTTAAATTCTTCTATAGTTCTGACCTCCCTCTGAATGCCCATATATAGTTCTTTCTCTAATATTCTTTCTGATTCCGAGGCTTTCTCCATTATCATATTGATAACACTATTGGTCTCCTAATTTCTTCCTTCTTGCAACAATCTTCTTTTTGACGTAAGACCATTTTGTAAAATAGGGTAGATGAGTCGTTTCTTTTGGTATTAACATGCTCACCTACTTTTTATTTTTATTTGTTTATAGAGTGTGTATTCTTTCATAACTGAATCTCTCAGGTTTATTTTTGACACACCATTATCTCGTGTATGATACTTTATGTTGTGTAGTTTGACAAAAACAAGAGCTCTAAAGGCTTTGCAATTTGTTTAAAATAAATGAATTTTAAGGCCTTGAAACACTAAAACACTAAATGCTAAGAATGCATTTGTATTATGTATTTCTCTAGCTCGTGGCTTTTGGCAGGTTTTGTTAACGTATTTCAGAAGTAATCTTCTTTCTACATAAATTTACATAGACAAAATATCATATTAAATGCAGAGAATAGCCGTGCACACACCCAACAACAAGAATTTCATAAGCATACTTTTTATTTCGAAGTTTATATAAAAATATAAAAAATGGAAACATCATTTTCATGTTTAGTGAGGAAGACGCAGAATGATTCTGCTACCAATATCTTTTACTAATGCTTTTTAACATTGGTGGCTCTATTTCATATCTTCATGTTTTTGGATAGAGAAGAACACCTTCTCTTAACCACAAACATTTTGAACCTCGCAAACCAATGGAAAATGGATAGAAAAAGCAAAAGGATAGTATTCTTGTACCTCGTGAATTTTGGAGATTGATTTCCATATTGGTTGCACCACAAAAGGTGTCAACGATCTTCTTAATTAAGAGATATTGTCGACGTGATTACAAAAGAAAAATCTGAGAATATCATCAACAAAACTTAAATGAGTGAGGTAACTATTCATACTAATCAAGACTCCATGGAAATTGTTTGATCACTTTGCATTAGAGATAGCAGGATTGAGCCCTTCAACAATAAGTGAAAATAAGTAAGAAAATAGTGGGAAACCTTGGTGCAGTAGGCTTGAGGAAAGTTCAGCCTGAACCATGCATTGATGTTAGAAACCTAATCTATCAAGGTTCTGGTGTACAGTTAATGCATGTCCAAGAAACCTGGAAACTCAATCTAATGGTTTGAGTGTTGTATTTATATGTACAATTTACATAATTCTTAATACAGTTGAATTTATTTTCTAATATTTTGATTCCTATAACAGTATCAGAGCAGTGGTTTATCTTCCCTGTTAAATCACTTGAGCCACTAGTTTCATGGCCTTCATGGGTGCTCTGCTTTCCCCCTTGCTCGTACTTTTTCCCTCGTATAGTTTTGCTTCCACTATGCAAAGTTTGATTGTGGAGACTTACTGTGAGAAACTTTGCTCGTTTTCTCTCAAGGGTCAGAGCGTTTGCGAAACATTCCTTGTTGAAGAGCCATTTTGTGCGAAGAATCCGTGTTGCAATTTTTTGTTGGACAAGGAGGAGGTTTTGCACATTTCCTAGTTCTGTATTCACCGTGAAGGAGAAATGTCATGCTGCGTTGATGGACGTGCTTGAGGAGACATTTTTTTATGTAGAGCAGAGCATTTTCTATTTGGATGCAGAGTTGTTTTACGTTGTCAAGGCCTGTGTTCTCCCCAACGAATGTAAGGAGAATAACAAATCTGTCTCTTTCCTGGTAAGTTGTTTCAAACTCATTCCATTGTGTGGCATCACATAAGCTCCATCCTAAAATAGAAAAGAGAACCTACATTTACACCAAGAATAGCTCTAATTACCCTCATGTCTCGATTGCCACAAAACCCTCCTTCCATCATGATTGACCAGGATTTGAGATCAAGTTGCTTGAAGTTACTGCAACTAGGTTCACTTTTGTGTGCTTCATCATCCGGTACAAGCTTCCGATGTAAAGCATTATAAATTGAAAGGGTCTTATTCCCTAGTTTTTTGTTTAATAAAACAGATGCATCGCCATGAGTAGCATGAAAAACCAGTGCACCTTTGGCGCTCCTACTGGACCTAGATTCTAAACCCTCTTCCACTTTGGCCCATTTGATTCAGTGGTATCTGTGACACTTAGCTCATTCTTCAGAGTTGCGTGGAGAACACAAATTTTCATTTCAAAGATTTTTATTCAAATAATTTTAAGGCTTCAAATGTCAATATAGATTTTATTATGGTGAATTTATGCATCTTGTTGTTTCTAGCTATGCACGGGAACCATATACAACTCTAAATTAATAAAATGATGCGAAAATGCTTGATTTTAGCAGAGCACATCAATGCTGGCACTCTAGTGTAGTTAGTTGTTGTTTTTGTATATTTAGTTGTCTTGTGTTGTTTTCTTCTAGAGGAGGAGTTGGGTACTGAGTCCATTTGAGAGGAGAAGCAAGAGTGCATAGCTTGCAAATGGATGAGATAAAGACCGCGTGACTATTGGCATTGTAGAATGGTGATTATGTGCATAAACGAGCAGAGTATGAAGGTTGGTTGGATTCCATTATGATGGTCATAAGTCATATTGTGGACGCAAGGCTTGTAGGTTTTCTCTTGGAGTGGTAAGAGATATTTGTTTCTTTGATAATAAAGTTGAATATTGAACGTCGTCAGTGTGGATAGTATGAGTGTGGATAGTATGATTAAAATGAAAATTTGTTGTTAGTTATGCAGAGAATGTTAATTTTGATTTCACATTTGCATGAAGAAGACGATTTCTAAAGAATGCCCCAATGTTCGTAAAATATGATTAAAGTGGTCTTCTATTAGGATATATAAAAGACGTTGTTTTGGTTGGAAAATTTAACCATACAAATTTAATGTGTGAGAGAGTTAATTTGATATTACTTCTATGAACAACATTTTTATGTAGAACTTCAGGAGGATAGTTGATTGAAAGGATGAAGGTGTTACAAAGGTGTCCATGAGTTTTTTTTTTGGCGGTAATGGCATTCAACGGAGAAAAGTTATGTATGTGTCGAAGTAAATGGTGCCTTATTTTGAAGGCTTTAATTTTGGTCATGCCTCTTGGAGGTTTCTGAATTTCTATATTTTGTTTATCATATTTGACTACAACTTTTTGACATTTAGGTGCCATCTATATCATCTATATTTTGTTTTCTAAATTGTATTGTAAGTGGGTGCATTTTCGGTTGAACTCGACACCCTTGATTTTTTTATTGTAAACTGGCCAAACTTGAGTGAGTATTAGAGTTACTGAATACTTAAATCTCCATTGTTCATAACAAATTCATAATACACTCTCTCTAACATACAAACCTATTTACAAAATTTTTAGGACAAGATTGTGTTTTTGGAGCTTGAGTCACAACTACAATGAGATGAACCACAAAAGAAGAGTTGTAATTATGAACTGGTTCTTGTTCATTACAAATCCTTGTTTGAGCTTGAATCCCATCAATAATTGAAGATTGATTAAAATAATGGAGTCATTTCAGAAGCAGATTTGCAAGTAGATGTAAAGCTTTAACCTGTACTTCCCAAGACCTTCGTCAGACCTTGGGAAGAAGTTTTGAACAGAATAGAAATGGTCTCGCATATAAAAAGGATGATATTTTCATATTCCAGAATATTCCAAGCTCATCCAGTTTTTCAGTGCTGGATTTCTTCAGGATGATCCATCTTCACATGCTCATGTTGCACAACAACCACAGATTGTCATATGCCAACATTGTGATCAAGTTGGCCATAAGAAAGATCAATTTTGATCTTCATCATTGTGAGCATTGAGGTAAGCACGATCATAATTCAAACAAATGTTCCAGGAAAAAAACTCCTGCAGGAACGAAGATTCACCTTGGATGAATCACTTCTTGGTAATGGTGTTCAACAGTGAGGAAGTTATACTAGTGATACCATAGAATTCATTCTTGATTATTGACTAGTTTTGTAACAAAGGTTTCATCATCTTCTCAAAGGTATTTGACAGGGGGGAATTTATGGTAAGTTAGCATCTTCGAAGATTGATCATTCAAATATTTATCAAGTGAACCTGAGCCACAACCTAAACCTACTATTTGAGCATACAACTAGAGATAACCATAGCCATATTTAGAGTTGTATCCAAAGACAAAACAATGCCCATGAAAATGTTTTTTTTATTGGTGGCATTTGTTAAACCGTTAATTGCAGAAGATTTTGGTTTCTGCTATGGTTTTTGTTACGGAGCGCTTCCACCAGTAGAAGACTTCATCTTCTAGCTAGACTAGGAATTGTTTCAAGAATTTCTTTGATAGTTCTAGAGTTGGTGCTCATCTTTAAACCACCACTGGTTGAGACCTCGAGTTCACCTACCTTTGGGTTTGTTTGTGGTTTTCTCTTAAAAAAATCATTTCAGAGAGCTTATTCAACCATTGGTTGTCATGCATTTTTGCATTTTAGCTCTCTTCTTTGAATCTCATATACACGCCTTCATATTAAGGGGAGAATGTTAGCCACTCAATCTGCCATGGTTCTAGTGGAAAGTTAATACATGTCCAAGAAACCTGGAAACTGAATCCAATAGTTATATTGTTGTATTTATACGTAAAATTTACATAATTCTTAATACAGTTGAATTCATTTTCCAATATTGTGATTACAAAAGTTGAGACACCAAAAGAGGAGGACATCATAAGACCATAATTTAGTTTTAAAATGGTACACTAGCTCATATGTAGAAGCAAGAACCTTAAATAAGTCCAAGAGAACCAATCATATGCCTCAGAAAGATCAATTTTGAGGATTTCCATTTGTTTTGATCATGTGGATACCTTGTTGAACATATCTAATTTCTTTATGAATTAACCTACCTTAGAAAACCAAATTGTTGCAATAAAATCACCCTTGAGTGTAATGGTTTTAGTCTCGTAATGATCACCTTCACCTTGGTAATAATTTTGTATAAACTGTTACAAAAGGAGATTAGCCAAAAATCATTAAAGTTGTTGGGATAATTTACCTTTGAGATGAGGGAGATGAGGGTGATGAATGCGAAGTTAAAATGCTAGGCATATGCCCAAGCTTGCAGATATGCTCCATGACTTGATGTTGATCCTCCTTGACCACAAAAAAATTAGTAAAAAATTTTGTGGTCTAGTCATCCTGTCTAGGATTTTCATTCTTTCTAGAATGGATAACACCAAGAGGTTCGTTTTTTGTCATAGATTGAAATAGATCATTATTCTCCTCATAATCGAGTAGCTTTCATAACATGGCTAGAATCGAGACCATATCTCTAATATTTTCATGTTCTAGTTCCTTGAATAATTTTCCAAAATGGTAGATTTTATTCAAAATGGTTGACTCCAGTATCCCATGAAGAAATATGGAATTAAAAATCACCATAATGTATAAGAGTCAGAGACCATGGAAAATATAGTAAATACAGGTATTCTTTCAACATTGGGTAATTTTTAATACATTGAGAAAGATCTATAGATTTAAAGATTTTAGTGGATGTTTCAGAGCCATCAGCTAAGTCTATCTTTAAGACCGAGAAATAGTGGAGAGCATATAAATAATTAAATAGTGTGCGCAGAGAATCAGAAGCATCATTCAAAACCTAAATGTCCACCTCAAATTAAAAAAAATAACTTATATAAAAAAATATTATATTACACCCTAAACAAAAAAATATTATACTAGATACATAATAGTATTTATAAATGAATTAGTACGTGAATAAATTAATAAAATATAGATTATATATTATTAGATTTATATAACTTAATATTATGATATAATACAATGATTATATATATATATATATTTATTTTCTAGGTTATATTATAGTATATTAATAACATAATATATTCTAATAGATCTATTATATATTATGTATAAAAAAACTATTGGTATGTAAGTAGAAAGTTAATACTATGTTAGTCTATTAATTATATTATATATTAGATATTAGAAATAGGAATTGTTAAAAGATCACTAGGCTACCATTATTATAGATCGAAACATTTTAGGTGAAAACTTCTTTTAGAATGAAAAATTTGAAAAAAATTTACATCCCTCTCATTCTTTTATAGATCTGAATGAATCTGTAATGGTTTTCTCTCTCTGCACAGACATACACAATGTTTAATCTCAACATTATTTACATTTTATTTTTGAATACTATATAGAGTGCATAACTTAAACTTGCAAGTCCAAAAAATCTTGGATTTTTGCAAAAATTGACAAAAAAAAATTACACTTAAAAAAGAACCAAAATGTAAAATAATGTAACATGCACATTGAGACATATTATCACTACATTGTTCATATTAAAATGGTTTTTTGTTATTAATATATTTTTAGGTATGCTTCAATATTGCTTAATCTTGCATATTAAAGAATTTATTGATACGCCATGTGAAATTTATTATTATTATGAACACTTTTAGATGTAACATATTAATTTTATATTAAAAAGGGAATGAATTACACATCTCCCTCTAATTAGAATAACTTGATATTTTTT